>JALPQI010000918.1:0-83551 GCA_025490895.1 Thaumatotibia leucotreta | reverse complement strand
AAACTTTTAAAATGTTCACTGGAAAGACTCGTAACATGATTTTAAGTTTGACCCACCTACACCCTAAATCAGTTCAATTTCCTGCTAAATTTAATCACGGCACAGCTGAAAGAAGAATGCTCCCGATTGTCTTGTCTTGGGCTTCAACTGTGCATAAAATGCAGGGAACTACTGTAGATCATGCTGTTATTTATCTAGGCTCCAAATTGTTCGCTGCTGGTCAAGCTTATGTAGCTTTAAGCCGAGTTAGGTATTTAGCAGGTCTTCAAATCGAAGAACTTGACTGCTCCAAGTTGACGTCGAAGAAACCTTGTAATGTTGATGCATTAAAAGAAATGGATAGAATGAGAAACGTTACAAATAACTAACAAGTGATTACATAAATTTAACATTATTGATATTTAAATCAGTACATATTACATATCATGTGAACGAACTACGGACTTCATATAGTCCGTGGGCTAGTCGGCCTGAATCCCACCATCTTTGATTGGCCCCCATTTTTGTTAGGTAGCATTTATAAATGGCAATCTTGCATTTTTGACGTTTTTATAAGCTTACCTAACAGCCGTGAAAAGGAAAATTTGTGCTTCCTAATTTTAACCATACCTGTCATACAACGGAAATCTTGAAATAGCCTGTATGCCTATTAGCTACCACTTTGAGATGTCTATCATACTTTTTTAACATCCTTATGAATATTTCTAACTACTGTAAAAAGGACACTTGGTACCCCCAAATTATACCGTTTTCTAATTTCAGGCCGACTAGCCCACGGACTAATAACGGAATAACGCTGCTACGCGCTGCGAACTACGTCGTAGTAAAACTCGAATTAAAAATAGAGGTACTAAAAAGTTAAAAATAAAATTAAAGAAAAAAAAAAACTTTTTTAAAAACAAGCTTTTATTATTTGTTTATAAAATGAACTAAAAAGTTAAAAATAAATTAACTCTAAAAAGAAATATACCTAACACTTTGTAACTTGATTGTAACCTTTAACGAAAAATAAAATTAAAGAAAAAAAAACCTTTTTAAAAACAAGCTTTTATTATTTGTTTATAAAATGAACTAAAAAGTTAAAAATAAATTAACTCTAAAAAGAAATATAACACTTTGTAACTTGATTATAACCTTTAACGACAAATAAGCGTCTTCGTCTAGGACAAACAAAATAATTCCATATTGTACAAATTTATTTAATTTTAACACTAAAACTTTTCACCATACATAATTATTCAATCTCGTCCCCCCTCTTTATCATAGTACCCATTTATAAATGAAAGCGTGTTACATTGCGATAGCTTGAGGAAAATGTTGTGTTGTATTAAATGTAACACGCTTTCATTTATAAATGGGGACTATGATAAAGAGGGGGGACGAGATTGAATAATTATGTATGGTGAAAAGTTTTAGTGTTAAAATTAAATAAATTTGTACAATATGGAATTATTTTGTTTGTCCTAGACGAAGACGCTTATTTGTCGTTAAAGGTTATAATTAGGCTTAGGACTTTTCATAGCATATCGTGGTTCTAAAATCCTTGGAGCCGCTATGTGTAAAATTTTCGAAGTCAAAGTCAAAGTATATTGTAATATTAAATATAATGATTTATACCTACAATCACATCGTTACTGAGTTAATTTTAGTCGAACGTAATTAATTTTAAAAATCGAACAAAAAGTGCATACAAAATTAGTTATATCAGAAACCATAAAAAAACTAGACAATTAGGTTCAAGACAAACAAGAAAAAGTCTTAGATCGGAAATAGCGATGAACATGGCGAAAGTATCATGTTGTTTTTCTCGAAAGTTTCGAATCTTTCGTATAAATTACATGTAACTTTACGACGACTTCAACTTTCGACGTTTGTCGACTTACGCGACTTAAGATACCCCCGGCTAAGATCGGATGACCGCAATAACTACTGAAATAGTAGTTTTTTTTGCTCACTGGCTGTATTATGCATGACGCCATTTCACCCCGTCCCTCTCGCTAGTATGCAGCAACCGCTCAGCCGTATCAGTCGTGAGCTACGAACGTTTAAAAAAAAAGTGTTATTTTTTTTCGAGAATTTTTGAAGATTCCATTTTTAACAGGAAGCTATGCACCTTCTTCTCCTTACTTTAGAGTTGAAATGAGATACTAGTCCGATCATAAGCCAAGAAGGTTTTTCAATTGAGTGTCTTGGAAAAAAAATTGTACAAGTTTGACTTTACGTTTACTCCTAAGCTATTCGGCTGAGTGGCATCAAGTAGATTTATATTGAAAGCTTGATTTTTTTTATCACGTACATCACACATCTGCAGGTAAAAGTTAGTGATACTAAATTTATGTTTTTTTTGTAAGGTAACTAAATTTCGTATGCACTTTTTATGAAATCAAGTTCGATTATTAAAATTAATTACGTTCGATTTAAATTAACTCAGTAACGATGTGAC
Organism: Thaumatotibia leucotreta; assembly: GCA_025490895.1. Lineage (NCBI taxonomy): Eukaryota > Metazoa > Arthropoda > Insecta > Lepidoptera > Tortricidae > Thaumatotibia > Thaumatotibia leucotreta. The sequence goes on along the minus strand of JALPQI010000918.1, from coordinate 81,108 downwards.
AGTAGGTATAAATCATTATATTTTATATTACAATATACTTTGACTTTGACTTCGAAAACTTTACACATAGCGGCTCCAAGGATTTTAGAACCACGATATGCTATGAAAAGTCCTAAGCCTAGTTATAATCAAGTTACAAAGTGTTATATTTCTTTTTAGAGTTAATTTATTTTTAACTTTTTAGTTCATTTTATAAACAAATAATAAAAGCTTGTTTTTAAAAAGGTTTTTTTTTTCTTTAATTTTTATAGCAATTAGTATCAAAAAGATAAGTTTTTTAGTTAAACGCCATAAACTAAAAAAGTCCGAATATTTTCCGGTTATGGCGATACGTCCTATTGCGAATTTATTTTTTTGTTTTTCCCGTAATATGCAATTGAATTTTCGTATATCCCTATAGGACTTATATAATATACCAAAATTGCAAAACACTACGACTTGCGATTTGGAATAACTTAGATAGCGGGCCTCCTGCCTTTTGAATTTCGTGTTTTTATTTTCAATTACAAAGTTCACTGACCGGATTTTACCCTTAAATTAAAGAATATTAAGTGCGCTATAAGGTCATTATTGCATGTTTTTCGTATCATAATTAGGTGAGGCGATATTAAGCCGAAAACGTTTTGCTAAAACACAAAATTTTATCTAGTTTACAAAAAAGAGTACTTTTTGAAGTATCGAATCTCTGAAACTTGTTGGAAATTTGATATCAAAAAAGAAAAAAAAAACTTTTTTAAAAACAAGCTTTTATTATTTGTTTATAAAATGAACTAAAAAGTTAAAAATAAATTAACTCTAAAAAGAAATATACCTAACACTTTGTAACTTGATTGTAACCTTTAACGAAAAATAAGCGTCTTCGTCTAGGACAAAATTATTCCATATTGTACAAATGTATTTAATTTTAACACTAAAACTTTTCACCATACATAATTATTCAATCTCGTCCCCCCTCTTTATCACAGTCTCCATTTATAAATGAAAGCGTGTTACATTGTGATAGCTTGAGGAAAATGTTGTGTTGTATTAAATGTAACACGCTTTCATTTATAAATGGAGACTGTGATAAAGAGGGGGGACGAGATTGAATAATTATGTATGGTGAAAAGTTTTAGTGTTAAAATTAAATACATTTGTACAATATGGAATAATTTTGTCCTAGACGAAGACGCTTATTTTTCGTTAAAGGTTACAATCAAGTTACAAAGTGTTAGGTATATTTCTTTTTAGAGTTAATTTATTTTTAACTTTTTAGTTCATTTTATAAACAAATAATAAAAGCTTGTTTTTAAAAAAGTTTTTTTTTTCTTTAATTTTATTTTTAACTTTTTAGTACCTCTATTTTTAATTCGAGTTTTACTACGACGTAGTTCGCAGCGCGTAGCAGCGTTATTCCGTTATTAGTCCGTGGGCTAGTCGGCCTGAAATTAGAAAACGGTATAATTTGGGGGTACCAAGTGTCCTTTTTACAGTAGTTAGAAATATTCATAAGGATGTTAAAAAAGTATGATAGACATCTCAAAGTGGTAGCTAATAGGCATACAGGCTATTTCAAGATTTCCGTTGTATGACAGGTATGGTTAAAATTAGGAAGCACAAATTTTCCTTTTCACGGCTGTTAGGTAAGCTTATAAAAACGTCAAAAATGCAAGATTGCCATTTATAAATGCTACCTAACAAAAATGGGGGCCAATCAAAGATGGTGGATTCAGGCCGACTAGCCCACGGACTATATGAAGTCCGTAGTTCGTTCACATGATATGTAATATGTACTGATTTAAATATCAATAATGTTAAATTTATGTAATCACTTGTTAGTTATTTGTAACGTTTCTCATTCTATCCATTTCTTTTAATGCATCAACATTACAAGGTTTCTTCGACGTCAACTTGGAGCAGTCAAGTTCTTCGATTTGAAGACCTGCTAAATACCTAACTCGGCTTAAAGCTACATAAGCTTGACCAGCAGCGAACAATTTGGAGCCTAGATAAATAACAGCATGATCTACAGTAGTTCCCTGCATTTTATGCACAGTTGAAGCCCAAGACAAGACAATCGGGAGCATTCTTCTTTCAGCTGTGCCGTGATTAAATTTAGCAGGAAATTGAACTGATTTAGGGTGTAGGTGGGTCAAACTTAAAATCATGTTACGAGTCTTTCCAGTGAACATTTTAAAAGTTAAGGGCTATGAGAGTTAATTTTCTTATTAAACCCTTATTGTCATTTAAAGGCACTCCTTTCCTATTGAATTGTATGATAAAAATCACGACTACACTCCTACCAGTTGCTTACTATTGGCTACAGGAAAGAGGGGCTCTACAGTTCAGCTGAACACGCACTTTTTCTTTCCTGTGGTCGATAGTTAACAGCCTGTGGACAGGTAGTATTGATTTTTATCATACAAAGCAATGGAACAGGAGGACGTCTTAATGAAGATTAGGCTTTCATAAGAAAATCAAGCTTTATAGGCCTTAACTTTTAGATTGTCCACCGGAAAGACTCTGAACATGGGTTTGCGTTTGACCCAGGTATTATGTGAATGCCATCGTTACCAAAGTCTACGCGAACCGATGGTACATCGCTATCGTATAGTTGAGCACGTCTGTAATACGACCATATGATTTCAGTGATGTGACCTATTGCTCCATTCACAAGTCCTTTAACAACGTCAACGTTAGACCTCAACATAACTTAGCACCAACAAATATTTCTAGTTCTTTTGGAAGACCTCCTGTTTTGTTAATAACCGTGTGTATCATTTTATTAATATCAATCTGATCATTCTTTTTTGATCCATCAATTAATTGATCTTGTGCTATTATTTTAAACATTTGTGTATTCTTCTTCCTAAAATGTTCGAGAACGGCTGAATTATGTTTATTGACCTGCTGATTCGTTGGGTAAATACGTAGAGCTTTTTCAATCGGAGACTCGTCAAGACGAATCAAACGAGACCAAACTCGATGGGGTTGCGTCGTTTAATTACGGAGTTCCTATGGCCACCTTCCGGCTCCAACATCAGACCCTGGTTACCATATAGTATCAAAGTACTCGTCAAGACTAATCCAATGAGCCCAAACTCGATGGGGTTGCGTCGTTTAATTACGGAGTTCCTATGGCCACCTTCCGGCTCCATCATCAGACCCTGGCGACCATATCGTATCAAAGTACTCGTCAAGACTAATCCAATGAGCTCAAACTCGATAGGGTTGCATCGTTTAATTACGGAGTTCCTATGGCCACCTTCCGGCTCAATCATCAGACCCTGGTTACCATATAGTATCAAAGTACTCGTCAATACTAATCCAATGAGCTCAAACTCGATAGAATTAGAATTAGAATTAGAATTAGAATTTAGAATTAGAATTTATTTATTTTGCTAGAGACATGGTTACAAAGTTGTTATTAATTACATATAAAGGTTCAGCATCTCTCGCCAACACTATCGGCATGCAAAATTAAAACTAAAACTACTTTAAAACTAAATGTAAATATTTACATCTAAAACTACAAAACAATAATAACTATTTACATTCACTTACAACATCAATAAATTCAATAATAAAAAAACACAAGATAGGTACCCACATAAATTTCAGCTCAGTCAAATAATTTAATAAAATAATTTATGAGATTATCAGGTTGGTATAGATGTCATTTACATATTTAGATACTCGTTCAGTGAGTAGAAGCAATTCCGAATTAACCATTCCTGAAGTTTCCTTATAAACAATGTCAATGGCAACTCTTTTATGTTACTAGGTAAATTATTATATAATTTTATTGACATAAGGTAAGAATTTTGGTTACATAATTTAGTATTGTATTTCACTGTCGGTACAAGTCTGTCAGGATAACGTGTATTAAACTTACATACATTTTTTAATTTCGTAAACAATTCTGGGTGTGATTTGACAAATTTGCAAGCTTCCAAAATGTACAAGGATGGCAAAGTTAACAAATTCAAGTCCTGAAACAATGAACGACACGAGGTCTTACGTGTCTTACGACAAATGGCACGGATACATTTTTTTTGACTCCCAAACACTCTTTTGGTTTCGCTAGAGTTTCCCCAAAGGAGAATACCATATCTGAGGACAGATGTTACGTATCCATGGTAAGCTGTAAGAGATATTGACCTGTTGGCCAATATTGCTAGTCTTCGCAAAACGTACACGAAACTATTTATTTGAGAACATTTCTTATCTACTTGTTTATTCCATTTGCAATGTGTATCTAATACTATTCCTAAAAATTTAAATTCATCTGTTTCATTAATTATTTCATTGTTATATGTTATATTTATGTTAACTTTTTTTTTCCTGTTATAAAAATTAATAAATGTAGTTTTTTCTATATTGGGTTGTAAATTATTTTGTTTCATCCAAAGTATTATGTCGCTTACTGTGTTATTTATGTCAGTGTTAAAAGTGTCCATATTTTCACAAGGTATTATTACTGAGACGTCATCAGCAAATAGTACGCATTCATATTTTGTGGCCAATGGTAAATCGTTAATATAGATGAGGAATAAGAGAGGTCCTAGGACGCTGCCTTGCGGCACTCCAGCGGTTATTATTCTATCTGATGATCTAGTGTGAACTAAAACTTTATTTGCTGATATGCTATCTAACTGTACAGTTTGGGTTCTATTTGTGAGGTAGCTATTTATCCATTCAAATGCCTGTCCCCTTAGTCCATATGCTTCACATTTTTTTAAAAGGCGTTTATGTGAGACAAAATCGAAGGCTTTGGTCATGTCAAAAAATAAAGTTACTACGGGGTTCTTTTTGTCAATTTCCTCTGTTATTTTTCTAACAAGGTTAAATGCTGCAAGTGAAGTGGATTTTCCTTTTTGGAAGCCGTTTTGATTTTCAGTAATGATGTCGAATTTGCTACAAAACCTAGTTATTCGTTCGTGCATGGCTTTTTCAAAGATCTTTGAGAATATAGATAGTAATGCTATTGGACGATAATTGCTTACTTCCTCTCTGCAATGCTTTTTATATAGTGGTTTGACTATAGCCTTTTTTAGTTTATCCGGGAAGACTCCAAGTGAGAATGACAAATTTATTAAGTGACTCAAGACGGATGCTATCTTATCTCCACATTTTTTAAGCACTTTCGTAGAAATATCATCGTGTCCAGTAGAATTTGTATTGGTTAACGATTGGATTAGTTTTAACACCTCGTTTTCGTCGCAGGGATATAGAAACATTGTTGACTGACAGATATTCTGTTTTATAGAATGCTGTTTGTAGTCATACTCATTATTACCCTGGTTAATATAGAAGTTATTAAATATATTCGCAATTTCCTCCTCACAAGTGACCGGATTACCGCCATGATTGATTTTATTAATGATCTCTGGTGGCTTTGACGTTTTGGATGATTTATTTTGAATAATATCCCAAGATGCTTTGCATTTGTTTTTTGAATTGCACAAATGTTTGTGATTTATCTTTCTTTGGGAATGTTTGATGCATGATTTTAAAATATTGGAATACCTGCGATAAATTAGTCTGTCCTCATTCTTTCTAGTTTTGTAGTAGTTAAAACGTAGTTTCCTTTTCGTTAAAGTTGATGTTTGTATACCCTTTGTCAACCAGTTACATTTTTGAACCTTGTTGCACTTGATAGGGTTGCATCGTTTAATTACGGAGTTCCTATGGCCACCTTCCGGCTCCATCATCAGACCCTGGTTACCATATAGTATCAAAGTACTCGTCAAGACTAATCCAATGAGCTCAAACTCGATAGGGTTACATCGTTTAATTACTGAGTTCCTATGGTCACCTTCCGGCTCCATCATCAGACCCTGGTTACCATATAGTATCAAAGTACTCGTCAAGACTAATCCAATGAGCTCAAACTCGATAGGGTTACATCGTTTAATTACTGAGTTCCTATGGTCACCTTCCGGCTCCATCATCAGACCCTGGTTACCATATAGTATCAAAGTACTCGTCAAGACTAATCCAATGAGCTCAAACTCGATAGGGTTGCATCGTTTAATTACTGAGTTCCTATGGTCACCTTCCGGCTCCATCATCAGACCCTGGTTACCATATAGTATCAAAGTACTCGTCAAGTCTAATCCAATGAGCTCAAACTCGATAGGGTTGCATCGTTTAATTACGGAGTTCCTATGGCCACCTTCCAGCTCCATCATCAGATCAGCTCTATGTCACAATAACATTGCATTGTCATCCGATTTATACATGCATTCTAAATTTCAGCTCAATCGGAAACCGGGAAGTGGATCAAATTTAAGTTGCAAGATTTGATTACAGAACGACAGACAACGGGACAGGTGAAACTAAATAAAAGCTTGTAATAAGCGTCTTCGTCTAGGACAAAATTATTCCATATTGTACAAATGTATTTAATTTTAACACTAAAACTTTTCACCATACATAATTATTCAATCTCGTCCCCCCTCTTTATCACAGTCTCCATTTATAAATGAAAGCGTGTTACATTTAATACAACACAACATTTTCCTCAAGCTATCACAATGTAACACGCTTTCATTTATAAATGGAGACTGTGATAAAGAGGGGGGACGAGATTGAATAATTATGTATGGTGAAAAGTTTTAGTGTTAAAATTAAATACATTTGTACAATATGGAATAATTTTGTCCTAGACGAAGACGCTTATTTTTCGTTAAAGGTTACAATCAAGTTACAAAGTGTTAGGTATATTTCTTTTTAGAGTTAATTTATTTTTAACTTTTTAGTTCATTTTATAAACAAATAATAAAAGCTTGTTTTTAAAAAAGTTTTTTTTTTCTTTTTTGATATCAAATTTCCAACAAGTTTCAGAGATTCGATACTTCAAAAAGTACTCTTTTTTGTAAACTAGATAAAATTTTGTGTTTTAGCAAAACGTTTTCGGCTTAATATCGCCTCACCTAATTATGATACGAAAAACATGCAATAATGACCTTATAGCGCACTTAATATTCTTTAATTTAAGGGTAAAATCCGGTCAGTGAACTTTGTAATTGAAAATAAAAACACGAAATTCAAAAGGCAGGAGGCCCGCTATCTAAGTTATTCCAAATCGCAAGTCGTAGTGTTTTGCAATTTTGGTATATTATATAAGTCCTATAGGGATATACGAAAATTCAATTGCATATTACGGGAAAAACAAAAAAATAAATTCGCAATAGGACGTATCGCCATAACCGGAAAATATTCGGACTTTTTTAGTTTATGGCGTTTAACTAAAAAACTTATCTTTTTGATACTAATTGCTATAAAAATTAAAGAAAAAAAAACCTTTTTAAAAACAAGCTTTTATTATTTGTTTATAAAATGAACTAAAAAGTTAAAAATAAATTAACTCTAAAAAGAAATATAACACTTTGTAACTTGATTATAACTAGGCTTAGGACTTTTCATAGCATATCGTGGTTCTAAAATCCTTGGAGCCGCTATGTGTAAAGTTTTCGAAGTCAAAGTCAAAGTATATTGTAATATAAAATATAATGATTTATACCTACTGTCACATCGTTACTGAGTTAATTTAAATCGAACGTAATTAATTTTAATAATCGAACTTGATTTCATAAAAAGTGCATACGAAATTTAGTTACCTTACAAAAAAAACATAAATTTAGTATCACTAACTTTTACCTGCAGATGTGTGATGTACGTGATAAAAAAAATCAAGCTTTCAATATAAATCTACTTGATGCCACTCAGCCGAATAGCTTAGGAGTAAACGTAAAGTCAAACTTGTACAATTTTTTTTCCAAGACACTCAATTGAAAAACCTTCTTGGCTTATGATCGGACTAGTATCTCATTTCAACTCTAAAGTAAGGAGAAGAAGGTGCATAGCTTCCTGTTAAAAATGGAATCTTCAAAAATTCTCGAAAAAAAATAACACTTTTTTTTTAAACGTTCGTAGCTCACGACTGATACGGCTGAGCGGTTGCTGCATACTAGCGAGAGGGACGGGGTGAAATGGCGTCATGCATAATACAGCCAGTGAGCAAAAAAAACTACTATTTCAGTAGTTATTGCGGTCATCCGATCTTAGCCGGGGGTATCTTAAGTCGCGTAAGTCGACAAACGTCGAAAGTTGAAGTCGTCGTAAAGTTACATGTAATTTATACGAAAGATTCGAAACTTTCGAGAAAAACAACATGATACTTTCGCCATGTTCATCGCTATTTCCGATCTAAGACTTTTTCTTGTTTGTCTTGAACCTAATTGTCTAGTTTTTTTATGGTTTCTGATATAACTAATTTTGTATGCACTTTTTGTTCGATTTTTAAAATTAATTACGTTCGACTAAAATTAACTCAGTAACGATGTGATTGTAGGTATAAATCATTATATTTAATATTACAATATACTTTGACTTTGACTTCGAAAATTTTACACATAGCGGCTCCAAGGATTTTAGAACCACGATATGCTATGAAAAGTCCTAAGCCTAATTATAACCTTTAACGACAAATAAGCGTCTTCGTCTAGGACAAACAAAATAATTCCATATTGTACAAATTTATTTAATTTTAACACTAAAACTTTTCACCATACATAATTATTCAATCTCGTCCCCCCTCTTTATCATAGTCCCCATTTATAAATGAAAGCGTGTTACATTTAATACAACACAACATTTTCCTCAAGCTATCGCAATGTAACACGCTTTCATTTATAAATGGGTACTATGATAAAGAGGGGGGACGAGATTGAATAATTATGTATGGTGAAAAGTTTTAGTGTTAAAATTAAATAAATTTGTACAATATGGAATTATTTTGTTTGTCCTAGACGAAGACGCTTATTTGTCGTTAAAGGTTATAATCAAGTTACAAAGTGTTATATTTCTTTTTAGAGTTAATTTATTTTTAACTTTTTAGTTCATTTTATAAACAAATAATAAAAGCTTGTTTTTAAAAAGGTTTTTTTTTCTTTAATTTTATTTTTAACTTTTTAGTACCTCTATTTTTAATTCGAGATTTACTACGACGTAGTTCGCAGCGCGTAGCAGCGTTATTCCGTTATGAAGTCCGTAGTTCGTTCACATGATATGTAATATGTAGGTACTGATTTAAATATCAATAATGTTGAAATTATGTAATCACTTGTTAGTTATTTGTAACGTTTCTCATTCTATCCATTTCTTTTAATGCATCAACATTACAAGGTTTCTTCGACGTCAACTTGGAGCAGTCAAGTTCTTCGATTTGAAGACCTGCTAAAGACCTAACTCGGCTTAAAGCTACATAAGCTTGACCAGCAGCGAACAATTTGGAGCCTAGATAAATAACAGCATGATCTACAGTACCTAATTCCCTGCATTTTATGCACAGTTGAAGCCCAAGACAAGACAATCGGGAGCATTCTTCTTTCAGCTGTGCCGTGATTAAATTTAGCAGGAAATTGAACTGATTTAGGGTGTATTATGTGAATGCCATCGTTACCAAAGTCTACGCGAACCGATGGTACATCGCTATCGTATAGTTGAGCACGTCTGTAATACGGCCATATAATTTCAGTGATGTGACCTATTGCTCCATTCACAAGTCCCTTAGCAACGTCAACGTTTGACCTCAACATAACTTTAGCAACAACAAATATTTCTAGTTCTTTTGGAAGACCTCCTGTTTTGTTAATGTCCGTGTGTATTATTTTATTACTATCAATCTGATCATTCTTTTTTGATCCATCAATTAATTGATCTTGTGCTATTATTTTAAACATTTGTGTACTCTTCTTCCTAAAATGTTCGAGAACGGCTGAATTATGTTTATTGACCTGCTGATTCGTTGGGTAAATACGTAGAGCCTTTTCAATCGAGAACTCGTTAGCGGCAAGACATGTTTATACACCCTCATACTATTCAGCCCTCGGCACGTGCTCACCTTGGCATTGGGTCATCCATCCAATCAATCATATATAATTAATATGGGACGAAAGCAGGAGACTCGTCAAGACGAATCAAACGAGACCAAACTCGATGGGGTTGCGTCGTTTAATTACGGAGTTCCTATGGCCACCTTCCGGCTCCAACATCAGACCCTGGTTACCATATAGTATCAAAGTACTCGTCAAGACTAATCCAATGAGCTCAAACTCGATGGGGTTGCGTCGTTTAATTACGGAGTTCCTATGGCCACCTTCCGGCTCCAACATCAGACCCTGGTTACAATATAGTATCAAAGTACTCGTCAAGACTAATCCAATGAGCTCAAACTCGATGGGGTTGCGTCGTTTAATTACGGAGTTCCTATGGCCACCTTCCAACTCCAACATCAGACCCTGGTTACCATATATATAGTATCAAAGTACTCGTCAAGACTAATCCAATGAGCCCAAACTCGATGGCGTTGCGTCGTTTAATTACGGAGTTCCTATGGCCACCTTCCAACTCCAACATCAGACCCTGGTTACCATATATATAGTATCAAAGTACTCGTCAAGACTAATCCAATGAGCCCAAACTCAATGGGGTTGCGTCGTTTAATTACGGAGTTCCTATGGCCACCTTCCAACTCCAACATCAGACCCTGGTTACCATATAGTATCAAAGTACTTGTCAAGACGAATCTAATGAGCTCAAACTCGATAGGGTTGCATCATTTAATTACGGAGTTCCTATGGCCACCTTCCGGCTCCATCATCAGACCCTGGTTGCCATATAGTATCAAAGTACTTGTCAAGACGAATCTAATGAGCTCAAACTCGATAGGGTTGCATCATTTAATTACGGAGTTCCTATGGCCACCTTCCGGCTCCATCATCAGACCCTGGTTGCCATATAGTATCAAAGTACTTGTCAAGACGGATCTAATGAGCTCAAACTCGATAGGGTTGCATCATTTAATTACGGAGTTCCTATGGCCACCTTCCAGCTCCATCATCAGATCAGCTCTATGTCACAATAACATTGCATTGTCATCCGATTTATACATGCATTCAAAATTTCAGCTCAATCGGAAACCGGGAAGTGGATGAAATTTAAGTTGCAAGATTTGATTACAGAACGACAGACAACGGGACAGGTGAAACTAAATAAAAGCTTGTAAAAACTAAGAAATAATATTAAATTTGAAAGGATTTGAGCTACGTTGCACCCCCTTTTTATCAAAACGTAAAAATAAATATAATAATATATATGCATGAGATCGGTCGTTTAAAATATTAAATTATGAGTTAAAAAACAAATAGGTCAGATCCACGCATTTCAGTGCACAAAACAATTATCTTACCTTTTCATGATCAGAATACAATGCTCATGATCACTATTTTTGTTGTTGTCCATAAAGAAAACAAAAAACGATGCCATGCCAAGAGCATGTCGGTCTAGGCTCGGTGTAGAGTTCCGTAGCTATTCAAAAACTATACAACCTATTAAGTTCAAAATATTTTTCCTAGTTAATTTTTATAAAGTTCTACTTTTGAGTATTTTTCTTATTTTTTAAACATGGTCAAAAATGATTTCGGTAAGCCCCCATTGTTTGTTAAATACCTATCCAACAATATATCAGACATATACATAGGTACATAGGGTTGAAATGAAAAACTATCATTGCCCACTTATTTTATTTTATTACCACTTTGTCGGTGTGATTAATTTACATATAGGTAGGTAACAAATTTCAGCTTTCTTGTGCTAACGAGACACTGATGAGATTATCCGCAGACGGACGCACGGACAGACGGACAGACACACAGGCAGACAAAGTAAAATTATAAGCCCTAGTTGACTACGGAACCCTAAAAATGCGATTTTTCAAATTCATTTTTCCTTTCCAGATGAGAAAACTATTTGCTCTCCTGCTCATAGCAGGCGCTTGTAAAGCCTACCCGCTTGATGAGAAAACCATCGTGCTTACACCAGACGCTGCCTATCCAGAAAGAGACGAGGTCTCCCAAAATGACCCTTTTGACTCTGTCAAGAACCCAGTCAAAGAAACTTTCGACCCACAAAGAGGACCTTTATCAGTTGACAGCGTTCCGTTTTCTATCGAAGGGCCTATACCCGGTGCGCAAGTGCAACCAGAAACACTCGACACAGACCTTAAAACGGACGCTAACTCTTACTACTGGCCTTACTTCAGAAATAACTGGGACAGGCCAAATTGGAGATATCCTAATTATTACCGGCCGCACTATTTCAGGCCAAGGTAATAACAAAATCTGCCATATTTTTTTCCTAACAGCCATCATTTTCAATAATCGCCAAATAAAAAAAATTAAAACCGTCTTCAACCAATATCTCCAAGATTTCATCATTAAACCCCGTCTTGGTATCAACGGGACCATCTCAGGGTTCAAACCGCTCAATAAAAAAATTATCGGTCCACGATTCTCGGAGATATTGAGTAAGAAACATAAATGGGTCAAATACTTTTTTTGTCACTCGTCGCTATTATGGTTCTTCAAAGTTATGGTTACATTCTCTTGGGTCATCCTTGAAATCACAGTTTAAGGGTGCGGCTCCACTGACGCGGAGCGGAGCGGAGCTGTGGGAGCTCGGCCAACGAAAGCGCATCACGGTGTTTCGAATTCGAATTTGAAGAATGTAATTGGTAAATTTTGCCATATCACCCTAATAGAATTAAAATGTACAAAGCTTTGTATAATTTTACAGTTATGTGGCCTTTCCAAGATGGGTAACTCACTAATCGGGAGAGTAAGGCTTGTAGGATATTATCTTCCAGCAAACTAAGTATACAAAATTGTCCCCTGGATAACGTGACAGAATGACAAAAAAAATGAATGATCCAAATACAAAAAAAACGGCCAAGAGCATGTCGGGCCATGCTCAGAGTAGGGTTATTCAAAATCGGCTGGGCCGATTATGTTCGAAATTGTTTTATATTAAAGTAGGTATTCTATAAGGAACCCTAAAAACAGTCTAATTGAGAACCTATTCCTTTTTTGAAGTCGTTTAAAATAGTGTTTACTATAGACAGCACAATAGTAATCATTTAATTTATGGCTTGATATTCAATTGTTTTGTATGTTACAGATACCATTACTGGTAGCGGGCAACACTCGCCGGACTGAAAACGACGGGAACGATGCATTATAAAAATAGAAATACAGCGCCATGAACTGCCATCATGAGCTTACCGCGGACTTACTTTCAATCCCTCTAGTAGCCGTACCATGAGTTGGAAAGTAAAGGATACGTTTGGTTTTACTCGATACAGTAGCCGTACCATGAGCTACCGCGGCGTTATTGACGCGCGTTTAGTTTCTAGGTCGCTCGCGCCAATAACTACAATACTAACAATAGCGAGTACGAGTGGGTGGTGCTGGTGGTGATGCATTCTATCGCGCTCACGCTCGCGCTGACATGATGAAGCGAGCGCGATGGCCGGCTTTACGTATCGAGAAAAACATAACGTTACCGAAACTTGCAAAGTCATGGTACGGCTACGGACCAATGCGCGAGTATGGGCGGAATGGATAAAAGTAAATCCGCGTCAAACTAGCGGCGGCAGCTCATGATAGCCATACAGGTGAAAACTTAAAATAACCCGTTGCATGAGTAAGGAATATATTTGTATAAGACATTTCGATTTCCATGTTTGAATAATAATAACTTAAGCGCCATATTAAAATCCGGTGTACTTCTACATACAATAACCCCCTTACACATAAAGGGTCTCCTAACCTAGCAAGCTGTTAAGTATTGTTTGTCCATTTCGCTCTTATAGACATTTTGATCTGACCACCCTATTTGATAGTACCCATACCCTATAATCTCTGATAGGACCGAAACGGACAAACAATACTTAGCGGCTTGCTAAGTAAGGAAACATTTATGAATAAGGGGGTACGTTTTTCTTTACGATTTTCACCTTATACCTGTATTAATATCTAAATATTGTAACTAAAAATAAATAAATGTGATCGGCTTTGTATTTTTTAATTAAATTCCGTACCTGTACAGGGTGGAATGGAACGACTATCCCTCCCGCTACCGACCGTATTCGACCGGCGAATCGCCGTATCAATATTTCGGCTAGAAGACATTATGCGTAACTATATTATTACATTTGTTAGTATGCATCCCAAATCCCAATAGTGAACCAGGTAAAGATACGCGTATTTTGTATAGCAATCTCCCACGTCTACTCGTACATGTTTTGTCAGAACGTCTATCACTTTTTTATGTCACTCGTTGCCATAGTTACGTTCTCCTGGGTCACCAATAAAATCATAGTTTAATAGCATTAAAATTAACAAATTTTGAATTTTTTGACAGTTATAGGTATGGCTCTTTCAAGGTGGGTCGGATCACCCACTAATCACGGTAGTAGACCTGGCAGGATACTATCTTATAACAAAGTATTCTATAAACTACTGCCCCTGGGTAAAGTGAAAGAATAACAACAAAAATAAAGTGTTTGACCCACCTATATCCGGGATACAAAGATCACAATATGAGATATTTACGGACCGACCGTACCAATTATACAGGTAAATTATTAAGTAGGTACCTATACCTATTTGTTTTGATTGTGGCCCAAGACCTAAATGCCGTGGCGGCTCATGTGGTATTTTTCCATGCAATTAAAAAAAAATAGTTCCATGCAAACTTATCATAGCTATCATATAGGCATTATGACGTAGTTTTAAAATAGTATAGTATACCGGGTGTCCCAAGACAATATCTTATTTACGATATTTAAGGTACTTGCCCTTCATATCCCATAGTCATGGGACGCCCTGTATATTATATCTATAAAATAAAGAATATATTATATTGTACGATGGCGGCCAAACAAGCATACGGTCCGACTGAAGGTACGGTACGTAAAAAGGCTGTAAGTAAGGCTTGTTTCACGAAATAAAGTAGCCATCGTTAAATCAGCCTCCAATGCTATACGATAGTTCCATGTAGTTCTAACAGTCTTGGGACACTAAATTTATTCTTCTGTTTTATTTTTAACAATCCAAAATCCAAAAACTGCTTAATGCAAAAGTAAACCCCAAAAAAATACGATCTTCCGAGACAATTTTGGACGAGACAAATGTGAAATCGGTAAATAAAATGTAGACACCAGATTCATAATTATAGTATATTGTAATTTAGTTAAGACCCATCAGGAAACTAAATGAACAAACATGTTAAAATAAAAAGAAACACTACTAAAATGCTGAAGTTTAAATAAACGTCCATAAATATGGAGCAACCACAGCATCCGAGAAGTAAGGCAAAGAGCTGTTCTTTTTGATAACATCCATGTAAAAGTATGACTTCATAAAAAACAATGGAAGTAGCTACTTTATTTCGTGAACAAGCCTTACTACATAGTACTGATTTCAATGCTGTTGCTAACTTTGAAATCGGTGCAATCGGTTAGGAATTGCAGTAAACCTATGTTATTTGGGTGATGGGAACACCCATCCGACGCAATAACCATGTAACTAGGTTTGTAACATACCTACATAATAATATTAATAATATGGGGCGACTTGTTTAGAATTTGTGCGGAAAGTAAGACACTGGCCTACTACCGCGAAAATCGAAATTCGTAAAGGCCGTAGCAGGATAAGCTAAGTACAAATGCCCTTTCATGATAATAGGCTGTTTTTTTTTCTTGTGGTTGCATACGTCTAGTAGTGTAACTCAATGATATATAAGTAAAGATACGTTATACTCTAACAAAATGAGCGAAATAAATACTTCACATCATACACCTACAATTTATTGACAGTTGACATACGCCTATCTTCATACTTCAAAATGCGTAAAAGAGATGGCAAAATACATATATTCGTATTTAATAAATAAAAAATAGACAACTAGCATTTGACAATCGCGCGTGCATTCTTTTATTGATAAACATTGTTTTATCTTTGTTACTCTCGTTCTTAAACAGCATAAGCTTGTCTTTTTCTCTAAGTCAGTCAAAAACGTCAAAATGGCGTCCTATTTATTTTCAATAAATATAATAAAATAGAAAAAAATATGTAATTCCGTTTAATTGCGCATGATGTGTGATGCTAAGGGCATTTTTGCATTTTATTTTGTGGTTTTCACTATTGTATAACATAAAATGACATTTTAGGGCGCAGTTCATGTGATTTGCGAGAACTCGGCAGTGGTACACACCTCTCGGTGGTCTGGGTAGGACTAAGAGCGATTGTTAGAATTATCACAATCTGAGCGAGCGCTTCACTTTTAGAGCCGGTGTAACATATCTTTACTTATTATATCATTGGTGTAACTGTGCCAAGTATTATTAAAAAAATCTAAGTGGTTCCGTAGAAAAAAAATAAAAACCAAAATCCTTAAATATGACTTTTCTCGAAAATTATTTATTTTGAATATTTCATTATTATTTCATTTTGTTAAGCTTTATCAAATATATTATATCATAGAAAATTGGGTCATTATCTCTAACACTTGTGTAAAAAACATGTAAGTCAAACTTTTATTTTTTTATTTTATTACTTTTAAAGGAGCTACCACTCTAATTGTCATTTCTAAAAAAGCATTACTTAAAGATTTGTCACACACATTAATTTGATGGGAAACATCGGAAAGGAAATGTGTCAAAATTAAATAAATAACCGAGCTTGATTTTAGTACATTTAATTAGTAAGTAATTTTGAAAACAAAATACGCTTATTCTAATCCTCATCGCTATCTTCGTTGACAGTAACGTGGATTCCATGATAAAAAAAAGTCCGCTTAAAGTTTCAGCAGGTTGAACGATTTTACTTAAATATCTAGCGTACGATAAATAGTAAACAATCGCAGCAATGTGTGAACAACACCCTAATGTTCTCATTCCATTGGCACATTCACAAAAATGCCTCCTTATGGACCCAACTCCAATGCTGTTTGGGACATATTCTATGAAGCATCTATATATCTTTCTTGAAATATGGCGGGATTGGACTTTCAGTTTTAGTATATTAGAATTTTCTTTCACATATTCCAAATTCAATGAACCGTCTTCATTAAATATTTCTGCTAGGTACGAAACCGCTTGAAAATATTGATAAGTGCCTGCAATTGAACAAAACCAATAAGTTCAACCAATATTACTAAGCTCGATAACGGAAACACGTTAGCTGTAGAGGTAGAAGCCAAAGGTTGGATGCGTAAAAAACTGCCATTTGAAGCTATAAGATCTACAAACATAATAGATTTTCCTGAATTGACTGAATCGGATATGAAAATATTTTTCACTGGTAATAATATACTTTTTATACTTTTTAAAATATTTGTGTTCATAATATACAATCAATTTATTTTTATAAACAAACTACAAGTAGGTAACACATAATATAAAATTAAATTTAAAATGTAGGTATAACTAAATACATTACAAAAATAATATGACTAAAGGTCTCTGCCCACTAGACCGTAGCATACCATGACCGTAGCATGAACGTATCAGACACGGAATGTGAGACGACACGGGCTACTATGCCCACTATAACGTGTGTACATCGTTTCATATCCGTGCTAAGCCCGTTTAGTGACCGTTGCATCCGCGTCGCAACCACGTATCATCCGCGTTGCAACTACGTATCATCCCCGTAGTATGAGCGATTCATATCCGTCGTTATCGTACGATTGTCTCAGTTTTATCAGTTTCAAATTGTTTTCACGCCCTTTAGACTAGGTACTATCGCTCTGCTAGTATTTTCCTAGGAGTTTATTTCTACACCTATTTTTCTGAGCAGACATCGTAAACTGCGATCGAAATCCATTGAAGTACTAGAGTTATTACTGGGTCAAGTCAAAGTCAAAAATTATTTATTGAGTAGGCTTAGCAACAAGCACTTTCGAATCGTCAGTTAGTTATGCTACTTATACATTTATATGACGGAATGTGTTTATTTATCATTAATTGTCTATAGATTTATAATGTTCTTGTCATGATTGTCAATGTGACTCCGTCAAGTACTGGTTTTGTTTGATTATTTTTACATCTTCTAATAGTTTTGGAACAATAATTAATTTTAAATAACAATGGAGCAACTGCTAAAGAGCATAGATTTTTCGAAAAAAAAAGATATATCGATTTTGTGTACATATTATTGTAATAAAAATCTAAAACCAATAAAATTTATTCTATAAAGTCACATCAAAAGCATGGTTCTTACCATGTAAAAAAAGAAACAAATTGTGCAATCTATCTGGATAAATTCGTTAAGTTATAAGACTGTTTCAAAATTGATATTTTTTTTTGATTATTTTGTTTGTAAGAAACGAAGTAGGTAATATTTTTCGTTCTCGATGAAAATCTTCGGTTTGCGGGTTTACAATCAGTTAAGTTTTTTTTTTCAGAAAATAGCGATGCTGATTATATTGTTTGCGTTGTTTCGCCATAAGAGTGAAAAATTTGGAGAGTTTTGGATAAAAATTGTAAATCCAATACAAAAATGTAAATAGAACGCGTATGCTCACCGTTTCGCCGCCTGCGCACACCGTACCGGCAACGTTGCGTGCCATGCACGTAGCGTGTCGGGGCCGGCAAAATATTCTCGCCGACAATTCTTGCCGGTCCGTGCATGGCACGCGACGGTGTTGGCCGGCGACGGAACGTCCTAGTGGGCAGAGTCTCATACTTTTCCATACAAAGAATATTTTTTTGTCTGATACGTTCATGCTACGGTCATGGTATGCTACGGTCTAGTGGGCAGAGACCTTTAAATAATAGAAATTAAACTAAATCTAACATACAAACTACTTAACCGTAGAGACCTAAACCTCGCTCCGGCTACCACCCGGCCCAAACGTGCCGAAAATGCTAGCTGCATTTCCGCGCTGGATGGCCAACGATATTCGTTGGACAAGGTAGGAGCCGGAACGGGGATCGCCACCTCTATCATATAGACGCCGCCCCAGGTCCCTTACAAGTTTCTTGGCCTCTCTGCACCACGGCCCAGACGTTTCCACGGCGACCGGAATGAAATCATACGCTGATTCCAGGTTGGCGTACTTGCCGTGCTTATTTCTGGCAGCGTTTTCTGCGGCCGCGCCTGCTGTCCTGCTGGTGTGATGAATGTGTGATGCGGCAAACGTGCACACGCAGGTTGCATCCCAGAGCAGGCAGCGGCCTTTGGACCATGGAATCAGCGTCAGACCATCCGGTCGCTTGCCATCTGTGCGACTTAGGCCTTGAGGCTCCAGTATGCAGGGCGTGTTCGCCGAGATCATGCTGCGACGTATTATTTCATTAATCGCATGATGTCTCGGGAATCGCCCTGCAGACCGGGAGCAGCTCAAGCCGTGGTGCCCGTTTTCTTCAACAGTTGCTCCACATATGCAGCGATGGGGTTCACATACCTTGGAGCCTAGTCTCAATGCGACCCCTACCCTCAAGGTGTCGTTATCAAGTAGGGTTCCTAAGTGTGGTGAGGGTAGGGCGTGCAACCAGGCTCCCGACTCCGGTTGTTTTACAGCTTTAAGACGGGCGGAATCATTTAATTGCACTGAGCCGTTGAGTAAATGGCAGTATGCATGTTCACACAAGCTGTCGTCCCAGGCTCGCTGCAGAGCTGGATTTGCTGGTGGCGATAATCCAGAAGATCGAGCGCACCATTCATCCAAAGCTTCCTGCACAAATGAAAGACGGATATTGCCGCCATTAAAACAGAGAATTCATAATATTGGTTGAACTTATTGGTTTTGTTCAATTGCAGGCACTTATCAATATTTTCAAGCGGTTTCGTACCTAGCAGAAATACTTAATGAAGACGGTTCATTTAATTTGGAATATGTGAAAGAAAATACTAATATACTAAAACTGAAAGTCCAATCCCGCCATATTTCAAGAAAGATATATACACCGTGATTTCTAATAACCCGAAAGATTTTAACAGTGTGTTCTTGACCACATTTAGAAACTATAATGTCGTATAAACTTTTCTAGATATCGCCTAGTTTCAGAGTTACTACCAATTAAAAAAAAACATATTTTCTAATTGTAACTCGGTACAAAAGGTCTTTTTAACGGCGTTGGTGTCATTATGGAGAATAGTCGCACTAACCTCATTAATAGATGTCGAAAAGTGAGAAATAAAACCTTTTAAAAATGAGGTTTTTGTAAAAAAAAACCTTAACACTCATTGTAAGTGCTAGTTTCATGAATAACTTTTACTTTTTATGTTAAAATACATTCAAAAATTAAATAACAATTAAAAAAAAATAAAAATAAATTCTTTTTTTTCGCCAAAAATGACAAGTCATATAATATTTTTTGTTTGGTTTTACATCAAAAATGCGTGGTTAAAATCTTTCGGGTTATTAGAGATCACGGTGTAGATGCTTCATAGAATATGTCCCAAACAGTATTGGAGTTGGGTCCATAAGGAGGATCTTTGTGAGAATGCGCCAATGGAATGAGAACATTAGGGTGTTGTTCACACATTGCTGCGATTGTTTACTATTTATCGTACGCTAGATATTTAAGTAAAATCGTTCGACCTGCTGAAACTTTAAGCGGACTTTTTTTTAATCATGGAATCCACGTTACTGTCAACGAAGATAGCGATGAGGATTAGAATAAGCGTATTTTGTTTTCAAAATTACTTACTAATGAAATGTACTAAAATCAAGCTCGATTATTTATTTAATTTTGACACATTTCCTTTCCGATGTTTCCCATCAAATTAATGTGTGTGACAAATCTTTAAGTAATGCTTTTTTAGAAATGACAATTAGAGTGGTAGCTCCTTTAAAAGTAATAAAATAAAAAAATAAAAATTTGACTTACATGATTTTTACACAAGTGTTAGAGATAATGAGCCAATTTTCTATGATATAATATATTTGATAAAGCTTAACAAAATGAAATAATAATGAAATATTTAAAATAAATAATTTTCGAGAAAAGTCATATTTAAGGATTTTGTTTTTTTTTTTCTACGGAACCACTTAGATTTTTTTAATAAAACTTGTCACAGTTACACTACTAGACGTATGCAACCACAAGAAAAAAAAACAGCCTATTATCATGAAAGGGCATTTGTACTTAGCTTATCCTGCTACTACGGCCTTTCGAGGATTTTTCTCTGTCACTCAAACGAAAGCGTCATTAGAGTGAGAGAGACAAATCCTCGAAATATACGAATTTCGTTTTTCGCGCTAGGGCCGCTGGTCTCACCGCGAGCTACTAAGCTATGACCTATCAGCTATAAACACGAACAAAAGATACATACACCCGATACTCGGGTGAAGAGACACGGCGATACTCGCCCAGCTATCAGTTATCACTATCACCCCGGGCGAGTATCGTCGTATCTCTTTCTTGTACATGAGAGTGCGTATCTTTTGTTCGTGTTTATAGCCCATAGTTCGCTCGCGGTGAGACCAACGCCTTATGAATCTAGGCTGCCTAGAGGCTAAGTGCCCTTTAACCTCATCATTTAAAAATATTGTATAGGTACCTAATTAGTAATTACCATTAAGTACAAATAATAAATAAATAATAAGGGTATTTAACCAACTCACAAATTAGGTATTACGTTAATTGAATATGAAATAATTGTTGTTATAAGAAGCAACTGAGTTATTTAAAAAAAACGACCATGTCCATGATCATCCTCAGTGTACTTTTGTAGAGTTCCGTAGTTATTCAAAAATGGTTGGGTCGATTATGTTCCAAATAAAAGTATTATATAAGCTCAATTTTCATATTTTTTGGACCAACGGATCAAAATTTTATTTTTTATTTCTCTCAGTTGTCAGCTTCTTGTTTCCTCTGTTGCTCATTGCTCTGAATTTATTACTACTTTATATAGTATACCAGTGTGCTTTTCTTTGTTTTCATCTGAGCCATGTATGTTGTGGGAATGAATAAAGATTTATCTATATATCCATCTTAGCACACTAGTGACTCAAGTGAGCTGTCGCCGCCTTAAGGTGCGTTTAAACCAAAAGAGCATTCGCTGTTCTAGCGCCCGTTCTACGAAATCAACCAATCACGTTTTGTGTACCGATCGAATTTCGTAGAGTGGAAGGTTAGAACAGCGAATGCTCTTTTAGTTTGAACGCACCTTTATAAACGCGGACTTGCTTTCCATCCGGCTTGCTCGCAAGTACGAGCGGGATAGTTCATCTCATGGTACTCGTACGGCTACAGGCTGGATACAAACAGAGTTATAATAATAATCGGGTCAAAATTATTTTCGTTGTCTTGTTTCATACCACTCTGTCACGCTTTTAGTTGCTGTTTCGACTCAGTATACCTATATAAAAAATCGGTGCACTTGTATATCTTTTCCATGCTAGATTTTAATCCATACATCAGAAATAGGAAACAAAACATCATCTCATACAAAAATCACCACCGCGTCACGTTTTTTAAGGTGCATTCAGACCAAACGAGCATTCGCTATTCTAACCCCCACTCTACGAGATCAACGAATCACGTTTTGTGTAACGATCGAATTTCGTAGAGTAGGGGGTTAGAATAGCGAATGCTCGTTTGGTCAGATCAGAATGCACCTTTAGAGACATAAAATAAGACAACGAAAAGAATTTTGATCCAATCACCAAATTAAAAATAAACCTACTTCAACCTATTTCTCTAAGATCGATTTGTTTTGAAGTCAGTTAAAAAAAATCCGAATCGGTTTTCGTGATACCTATTGAGTTATCCGTTCATTTGGCGTGCACACTTGCACAGCACATGCTTAATGCAAGTATTAAGACTTTTATTGTTTTCTCTTGGATGCTTGGATTAGTCAGACCTGGACCAAATTAAAATGGGATCAATTGTGAAGCATCAGCATTCAAATCGGTTCACCCAGTCAAAGTTCTGAGGTAACAAACATGAAAAAAGATAGGCACCGTCGAATTAAGAACCTCCTTTTTTGAAGTCGGTTGAAAAGCGAGACCTAATCCTAATGCATTCTTCTAATTTACGAGTACCCAAATTAGAAACCTAAATGCGAAACACCAACAGGTTTTTTAAAAATACCTCAACTCGTCAGGTGTTTGGTGACGTAAATTGTTTCCCACTTCATATTTAAGGACATGGTCTGGCTGGGGCGGCGGAGTACGAGCGCTGGTCCCAACACACTTGGCTGTTCGGAGACACGTGGTTTTGTAAAATGGTAAGTTTGTGTAATCATAGTTACAGTCTGTTAGGTTTAAGGGCAATTCCGCGCAAGAGTGTAAGTGACCAATTTCTAGCGTGTAGGTATATTTATTAATTGTGCAAATACTGTTATTATATCTAGAAATAATGTTACACTTAAACTTGGACCATAAGTAAATAAACAGTCGATGAAATGGTCACTTTCATTACAGTTACGTGGATTTACCTACCCTTAAGTGTGTTAGGTTTTTGATTCGATAAATCGTCGTTCCTACGTAACGTAGTATTCCGTTCAAATATGATTTTGTTTTTTATAGAATTTCATGCATAGTTAACGAAATAATGAAAATTAGATACCCTTTTGATACCATGGCAAATGCGACGTAAACATTTTAATTCCGTAGACTTATGCTATTTCGCAGCTTCAAGGAGTTGCGAACCTTAGTATGTATTTAGTACCTGTTTGTTTTAACTTTATAAGTCTACGCGTTTCTAAGGAAATGGTCTTGATGATCAAACCAACAGACGGACAACAAAGTTTTAGAAATAAGGGATACCTACTTTTTCTTAAGGACCTACATATTTGGAAAACCTAGAAAGAAATTAATATTTTATTTATATGACTCAATCAAACACAAAAAACTATATATACTCTTTGGTAATTTTATTTTACTTAATAATTTTTTTATATTTGCTATGGAACAGCTATTTTTTGCGATTGCGTGTAAATTTTGATCTATGTCATGAATAGCTTCAGTTAATTATCTTGTACGACCTTTTGAATCGAACGAGATTTTTCACTTTTGCGAGTCCATAATTTTCGATTAACAAAATAATCTATGGTAAAAATGGATTTAATCAATGTTAAAAATACGTGAACCATCTGAATGAAATCAGCACATTTACAGACATAGCTTAAAATGTTTGCTCTTGAGCGTAGCTAGATAGACACAAATATATGTATACTCGTAAGTTATAGTATAATTATATTTACCTACTTGAAGGAATATTTGTGATACAGGCAGAAAATAACGGTCTATCCTCTTTGTTAGGCAGAGCTACTGTCACAAACCTTCAACTCCAATTCGAAGATTGCTTGGTGAAACCCGATAAGTCAACATAATTTTTCATTGAAAAGTCAACCTCATGTAAATAAGTGTGATAACTGTGATATACCTAATCCGTATTTCAAAAAACGGTATGTTCGACTTATCGAGTTTCACCGCGCAACGCTCGAATTTATAAGGGTACCTACGAAGCGAAAGCCGTAAAAATAAACAGAGCAAAAATGCGTATTTAGCTAACATAATTTACCGTTTCAGATAAGAAAAGTGTTTGCCATTTTGCTGGTAGCAGGCGCTTGTAACGCCTTTCCGCTTGAAGACGAGAATACCGACATAACACACCCTGTCTATCCAGAAAGAGAGGAGGTGGCCCACGAAAAAGACTCTTTTGAATCCGTAGGGGCTCCAGTTCCCGAGACGATCATCCCAGAAAAAGAGCCTTATCCTACCAACGAGGTCTCGAACGTATCCCCTTCGTCAGGCCAGCCAGAACCTGAGGGGTCGGACCTGAAAACGGACGCTACCTGGTGGCCTTTTTACAGGTCTTGGTGGGAATATCCCACCTACCGGTCATACTGGTACTATCCTACATACAGGACATACTACAGACCAAGGTACGTTTAGGTTAAAAATAAAGAAGATCTCTTTTATTGCCGACTAGACTTTTAATTTAATACATATTGTTGTTAATTCAATACACAGCATTGAATCACCATCAATGTGTAGGTGTACGAGCAAGTCACGTGTCAGTGTATCATGAATCATGTATTTATTTATTTTGTTCACAGGACGTATTACAGATATTACTACTGGTAGCGGTGCAGTGACTGAGAAGGTGACGTGATATCAAGATTAAAATACCTCTTTTAGTATGACGTAGTAATGTAATTAGTAATGATTATTAAATGTGATTGATTAATTCAATTCTCTTTTTTTGTTTCAATTCCTCAAATGTCGTAATACTCGTAATCGAAAGGCAGCTTTCTTTGTCGTACTAATATGAAAGACTGACAGAGAGGGAATACTACGATAGTCTACTTAGCGTTAGCGATTGGCAACTTGGCTAAGCATCCGTGCCAACGTTAGTGAATCCGTGGATTGTAGGTATCAATATCCATAGCTGTCTCTACAAATCGCTACTCCAATATTACATGATTCAATGTTCTATGTGGCGCTTTCCTCAACTTCAATTTCGAACATTGTCTCATTTACACTTAAATCCAAATTTCATTAAATTGTAACATAGAACCTTGTAATATTGAGGAAATGCATTTTACCTTTCTTACCACAATGGAAACTATTGTGATATTGTATTCATTTATTTAGCTCTTTTTTTAGGGTTCCGTAGTAAACTAGGAACCCTTATAGTTTCGCTATGTCCGTCTGTCTGTCTGTCCGCAGCATAGCTCTGTGGCCGTTAGAACTAGAAAAAAGTGATTTTTATTTACTGGAATCCTAAATAATAAGGGAACCAAATAAAGATTTTTTATAATATCAATATTTTCGGAGATAACCGGTCCAGAAAAAAAATCCACCCCTATAACATCTGATCCAAAAGTTATGTTTAAAATCAGGAATATTAAGTTTTGGTATAGAGTACTTTAAAATAAAACTATTTCGAACATAATAGTACGGTCAAATCGTACATTAAACTCGCAAAACATGTAGTAAAGCTGCATTTTTGGTATGTTATTTAGACACCATAGTGCAGTGTAAAACTACATTTTGCAAGCAAAAAAAAGTTGTGCTAGCTGCGTTATACGTGAAAAACTGTGAAATTTACTGTCTATTTTTAGTTTCTGATTTTTATAAAAAAAACCTTACGTTTTTTGACAATATGTACCAGGTAACGTTTAAAGATGAATGAATTTGTAACGAGATGAGATAACATGCATTACCGTAGGTCTTATAGTTTCAGAGATTCGAGACTTCAAATAGTACCCTGTTTTGTAAACTAGATAAAATGTTGAGTTTAGCTAACGTTTTTGATTTAATATCGCCTTACCTAATTATGCTACGAAAGACATGAAATAATTATCTTATAGCGCAATTAATATTCTTTCATTTAAGGGTAAAATCAGGTCAGTAAACTTTGTAATTGAAACTAAAAACGCGAAATTCAAAAAGCAGGAGGTCCGCTATCTAAGTGTTTCATACAAATGGCAAGTCGTGTTGCAAAGCTGCAATTTTTGTATATTATATAGGCTCTATAGGGATGTACGAAAATGCATATTACAAGAAAGAAAAAAAAAGGATTTAGGTATAGGACGTAAAAAACTGAAAAAAAATCGGACTTTTTCTAGTTTTTGACGTTCAACTAAAAAACTATAACTTTTTGATACTAATTGCTATAAAACTATGAAAGAATATTAAATTTGAAAGGATGTGAGCTACGTTGCATTACCCTAAATTATATAGATTTAGAGATACGACATTTCGAAACGTGCCCTTTATTAAGTTAAGAAAATAAATACATGTTTTGAAGCCTCGTTTACCCCCAACTATAAGACTTACAGTAATTGTTATCGGCTCAATTTGTTCCAAATTTAATGTAGTTATTATCTACAATAACTTTTTTTTCTTAGCGCGAACGTTTTGCCAATATTTAGTGAATAGTTTTAACGTAACCTAAAATTTGTTTATGTTTTGATAAAAGGGCACTTTATGAAACGTCGTATCTCAAAATATATATAACTTACGGTGATGCAACGTAGCTCAAATCCTTTCAAATTTAATGTTCTTTCTTAGTTTTATAGCAATCAGTATCAAAAAGATAATAGATTTTTAGTTAAACGTCAAAAACTAAATAAATGCGAATTTTTTTCCGTTTTTTACGTCTTATGCCCAAATATGCATTTTCGTATATATCTATAAGGCCTTTATAATATACCAAAATTGCAGCTTTGCAACTCGACTTGCGATTTGTATGAAAAACTTAGATAGCGGGCCTCCTGCCTTTGGAATTTCGGGTTTATACTTTCAACTACAAAGTTCACTGACCTAATTTTACCCTTAAAAAAATTAAAGAAAAAAAACCTTTTTAAAAACAAGCTTTTATTATTTGTTTATAAAATGAACTAAAAAGTTAAAAATAAATTTAACTCTAAAAAGAAATATAACACTTTGTAACTTGATTGTAACCTTTAACGACAAATAAGCGTCTTCGTCTAGGACAAAATAATTCCATATTGTACAAATTTATTTAATTTTAACACTAAAACTTTTCACCATACATAATTATTCAATCTCGTCCTCCCTCTTTATCATAGTCCCCATTTATAAATGAAAGCGTGTTACATTGTGATAGCTTGAGGAAAATATTGTGTTGTATTAAATGTAACACGCTTTCATTTATAAATAGGGACTATCATAAAGAGGGGGGACGAGATTGAATAATTATGTATGGTGAAAAGTTTTAGTGTTAAAATTAAATAAATTTGTACAATATGGAATTATTTTGTCCTAGACGAAGACGCTTATTTGTCGTTAAAGGTTACAATCAAGTTACAAAGTGTTATATTTCTTTTTAGAGTTAAATTTATTTTTAACTTTTTAGTTCATTTTATAAACAAATAATAAAAGCTTGTTTTTAAAAAGGTTTTTTTTTCTTTAATTTTATTTTTAACTTTTTAGTACCTCTATTTTTAATTCGAGATTTACTACGACGTAGTTCGCAGCGCGTAGCAGCGTTATTCCGTCATGAAGTCCGTAGTTCGTTCACATGATATGTAATATGTACTGATTTAAATATCAATACTTAATGTTGAAATTATGTAATCACTTGTTAGTTATTTGTAACGTTTCTCATTCTATCCATTTCTTTTAATGCATCAACATTACAAGGTTTCTTTGACGTCAACTTGGAGCAGTCAAGTTCTTCGATTTGAAGACCTGCTAAAGACCTAACTCGGCTTAAAGCTACATAAGCTTGACCAGCAGTGAACAATTTGGAGCCTAGATAAATAACAGCATGATCTACAGTAGTTCCCTGCATTTTATGCACAGTAGTTGAAGCCCAAGACAAGACAATCGGGAGCATTCTTCTTTCAGCTGTGCCGTGATTAAATTTAGCAGGAAATTGAACTGATTTAGGGTGTATTATGTGAATGCCATCGTTACCAAAGTCTACGCGAACCGATGGCACATCGCTATCGTATAGTTGAGCACGTCTGTAATACGGCCATATGATTTCAGTGATGTGACCTATTGCTCCATTCACAAGTCCCTTAGCAACGTCAACGTTAGACCTCAACATAACTTTAGCACCAACAAATATTTCTAGTTCTTTTGGAAGACCTCCTGTTTTGTTAATGTCCGTGTGTATTATTTTATTAATATCAATCTGATCATTCTTTTTTGATCCATCAATTGATCTTGTGCTATTATTTTAAACATTTGTGTATTCTTCTTCCTAAAATGTTCGAGAACGGCTGAATTATGTTTATTGACCTGCTGATTCGTTGGGTAAATACGTAGAGCTTTTTCAATCGGAGACTCGTGAAGACGAATCAAACGAGACCAAACTCGATGGGGTTGCGTCTTTTAATTACGGAGGTCCTATGGCCACCTTCCGGCTCCAACATCAGACCCTGGTTACCATATAGTATCAAAGTACTCGTCAAGACTAATCCAATGAGCCCAAACTCGATGGGGTTGCGCCGTTTAATTACGGAGTTCCTATGGCCACCTTCCAACTCCAACGTCAGACCCTGGTTACCATAATATAGTATCAATGTACTCGTCAAAACTAATCCAATGAGCTCAAACTCGATAGGGTTGCATCGTTTAATTACGGAGTTCCTATGGCCATCTTCCGGCTCCATCATTAGACCCTGGTTACCATATAGTATCAAAGTACTCGTCAAGACTAATCCAATGAGCTCAAACTCGATAGGGTTGCATCGTTTAATTACGGAGTTCATATGGCTACCTTCCGGCTCCATCATCAGACCCTGGTTACCATATAGTATCAAAGTACTTGTCAAGACTAATCCAATGAGCTCAAACTCGATAGGGTTGCATCGTTTAATTACGGAGTTCCTATGGCCACCTTCCGGCTCCATCATCAGACCCTGGTTACCATATAGTATCAAAGTACTCGTCAAGACTAATCCAATGAGGCCAAACTCGATGGGGTTGCGTCGTTTAATTACGGAGTTCCTATGGCCACCTTCCGGCTCCATCATCAGACCCTGGTTACCATATAGTATCAAAGTACTCGTCAAGACTAATCCAATGAGCTCAAACTCGATAGGGTTGCATAGTTTAATTACGAGTTCCTATGGCCACCTTCCGGCTCCATCATCAGACCCTGGTTACCATATAGTATCAAAGTACTTGTCAAGACTAATCCAATGAGCTCAAACTCGATAGGGTTGCCTCGTTTAATTACGGAGTTCCTATGGCCACCTTCCGGCTCCATCATCAGACCCTGGTTACCATATAGTATCAAAGTACTCGTCAAGACTAATCCAATGAGCTCAAACTCGATAGGGTTGCATCGTTTAATTACGGAGTTCCTATGGCCACCTTCCGGCTCCATCATCAGACCCTGGTTACCATATAGTATCAAAGTACTTGTCACGACTAATCCAATGAGCTCAAACTCGATAGGGTTGCATCGTTTAATTACGAGTTCCTATGGCCACCTTCCGGCTCCATCATCAGACCCTGGTTACCATATAGTAGCAAAGTACTCGTCAAGACGAATCCAATGAGCTCAAACTCGATAGGGTTGCATCGTTTAATTACGGAGTTCCTATGGCCACCTTCCGGCTCCATCATCAGACCCTGGTTACCATATAGTATTAAAGTACTCGTCAAGACTAATCCAATGAGCTCAAACTCGATAGGTTTGCATCGTTTAATTACGGAGTTCCTATTGCCACCTTCCGGCTCCATCATCAGATCAGACCCTGGTTACCATATAGTATCAAAGTACTTGTCAAGACGAATCTAATGAGCTCAAACTCGATAGGGTTGCATCATTTAATTACGGAGTTCCCATGGCCACCTTCCGGCTCCATCATCAGATCAGCTCTATGGCACAATAACATTGCATTGTCATGCGATTTATACATGCATTCTAAATTTCAGCTCAATCGGAAACCGGGAAGTGGATCAAATTTAAGTTGCAAGATTTGATTACAGAACGACAGACAACGGGACAGGTGAAACTAAATAAAAGCTTGTAACGTCTTTTAATTACGGAGGTCCTATGGCCACCTTCCGGCTCCAACATCAGACCCTGGTTACCATATAGTATCAAAGTACTCGTCAAGACTAATCCAATGAGCCCAAACTCGATGGGGTTGCGCCGTTTAATTACGGAGTTCCTATGGCCACCTTCCAACTCCAACGTCAGACCCTGGTTACCATAATATAGTATCAATGTACTCGTCAAAACTAATCCAATGAGCTCAAACTCGATAGGGTTGCATCGTTTAATTACGGAGTTCCTATGGCCATCTTCCGGCTCCATCATTAGACCCTGGTTACCATATAGTATCAAAGTACTCGTCAAGACTAATCCAATGAGCTCAAACTCGATAGGGTTGCATCGTTTAATTACGGAGTTCATATGGCTACCTTCCGGCTCCATCATCAGACCCTGGTTACCATATAGTATCAAAGTACTTGTCAAGACTAATCCAATGAGCTCAAACTCGATAGGGTTGCATCGTTTAATTACGGAGTTCCTATGGCCACCTTCCGGCTCCATCATCAGACCCTGGTTACCATATAGTATCAAAGTACTCGTCAAGACTAATCCAATGAGGCCAAACTCGATGGGGTTGCGTCGTTTAATTACGGAGTTCCTATGGCCACCTTCCGGCTCCATCATCAGACCCTGGTTACCATATAGTATCAAAGTACTTGTCAAGACTAATCCAATGAGCTCAAACTCGATAGGGTTGCCTCGTTTAATTACGGAGTTCCTATGGCCACCTTCCGGCTCCATCATCAGACCCTGGTTACCATATAGTATCAAAGTACTCGTCAAGACTAATCCAATGAGCTCAAACTCGATAGGGTTGCATCGTTTAATTACGGAGTTCCTATGGCCACCTTCCGGCTCCATCATCAGACCCTGGTTACCATATAGTATCAAAGTACTTGTCACGACTAATCCAATGAGCTCAAACTCGATAGGGTTGCATCGTTTAATTACGAGTTCCTATGGCCACCTTCCGGCTCCATCATCAGACCCTGGTTACCATATAGTAGCAAAGTACTCGTCAAGACGAATCCAATGAGCTCAAACTCGATAGGGTTGCATCGTTTAATTACGGAGTTCCTATGGCCACCTTCCGGCTCCATCATCAGACCCTGGTTACCATATAGTATTAAAGTACTCGTCAAGACTAATCCAATGAGCTCAAACTCGATAGGGTTGCATCGTTTAATTACGGAGTTCCTATTGCCACCTTCCGGCTCCATCATCAGATCAGACCCTGGTTACCATATAGTATCAAAGTACTTGTCAAGACGAATCTAATGAGCTCAAACTCGATAGGGTTGCATCATTTAATTACGGAGTTCCCATGGCCACCTTCCGGCTCCATCATCAGATCAGCTCTATGGCACAATAACATTGCATTGTCATGCGATTTATACATGCATTCTAAATTTCAGCTCAATCGGAAACCGGGAAGTGGATCAAATTTAAGTTGCAAGATTTGATTACAGAACGACAGACAACGGGACAGGTGAAACTAAATAAAAGCTTGTAAAATAAATTTAACTCTAAAAAGAAATATAACACTTTGTAACTTGATTGTAACCTTTAACGACAAATAAGCGTCTTCGTCTAGGACAAAATAATTCCATATTGTACAAATTTATTTAATTTTAACACTAAAACTTTTCACCATACATAATTATTCAATCTCGTCCTCCCTCTTTATCATAGTCCCCATTTATAAATGAAAGCGTGTTACATTGTGATAGCTTGAGGAAAATATTGTGTTGTATTAAATGTAACACGCTTTCATTTATAAATAGGGACTATCATAAAGAGGGGGGACGAGATTGAATAATTATGTATGGTGAAAAGTTTTAGTGTTAAAATTAAATAAATTTGTACAATATGGAATTATTTTGTCCTAGACGAAGACGCTTATTTGTCGTTAAAGGTTACAATCAAGTTACAAAGTGTTATATTTCTTTTTAGAGTTAAATTTATTTTTAACTTTTTAGTTCATTTTATAAACAAATAATAAAAGCTTGTTTTTAAAAAGGTTTTTTTTCTTTAATTTTATTTTTAACTTTTTAGTACCTCTATTTTTAATTCGAGATTTACTACGACGTAGTTCGCAGCGCGTAGCAGCGTTATTCCGTCATGAAGTCCGTAGTTCGTTCACATGATATGTAATATGTACTGATTTAAATATCAATACTTAATGTTGAAATTATGTAATCACTTGTTAGTTATTTGTAACGTTTCTCATTCTATCCATTTCTTTTAATGCATCAACATTACAAGGTTTCTTTGACGTCAACTTGGAGCAGTCAAGTTCTTCGATTTGAAGACCTGCTAAAGACCTAACTCGGCTTAAAGCTACATAAGCTTGACCAGCAGTGAACAATTTGGAGCCTAGATAAATAACAGCATGATCTACAGTAGTTCCCTGCATTTTATGCACAGTAGTTGAAGCCCAAGACAAGACAATCGGGAGCATTCTTCTTTCAGCTGTGCCGTGATTAAATTTAGCAGGAAATTGAACTGATTTAGGGTGTATTATGTGAATGCCATCGTTACCAAAGTCTACGCGAACCGATGGCACATCGCTATCGTATAGTTGAGCACGTCTGTAATACGGCCATATGATTTCAGTGATGTGACCTATTGCTCCATTCACAAGTCCCTTAGCAACGTCAACGTTAGACCTCAACATAACTTTAGCACCAACAAATATTTCTAGTTCTTTTGGAAGACCTCCTGTTTTGTTAATGTCCGTGTGTATTATTTTATTAATATCAATCTGATCATTCTTTTTTGATCCATCAATTGATCTTGTGCTATTATTTTAAACATTTGTGTATTCTTCTTCCTAAAATGTTCGAGAACGGCTGAATTATGTTTATTGACCTGCTGATTCGTTGGGTAAATACGTAGAGCTTTTTCAATCGGAGACTCGTGAAGACGAATCAAACGAGACCAAACTCGATGGGGTTGCGTCTTTTAATTACGGAGGTCCTATGGCCACCTTCCGGCTCCAACATCAGACCCTGGTTACCATATAGTATCAAAGTACTCGTCAAGACTAATCCAATGAGCCCAAACTCGATGGGGTTGCGCCGTTTAATTACGGAGTTCCTATGGCCACCTTCCAACTCCAACGTCAGACCCTGGTTACCATAATATAGTATCAATGTACTCGTCAAAACTAATCCAATGAGCTCAAACTCGATAGGGTTGCATCGTTTAATTACGGAGTTCCTATGGCCATCTTCCGGCTCCATCATTAGACCCTGGTTACCATATAGTATCAAAGTACTCGTCAAGACTAATCCAATGAGCTCAAACTCGATAGGGTTGCATCGTTTAATTACGGAGTTCATATGGCTACCTTCCGGCTCCATCATCAGACCCTGGTTACCATATAGTATCAAAGTACTTGTCAAGACTAATCCAATGAGCTCAAACTCGATAGGGTTGCATCGTTTAATTACGGAGTTCCTATGGCCACCTTCCGGCTCCATCATCAGACCCTGGTTACCATATAGTATCAAAGTACTCGTCAAGACTAATCCAATGAGGCCAAACTCGATGGGGTTGCGTCGTTTAATTACGGAGTTCCTATGGCCACCTTCCGGCTCCATCATCAGACCCTGGTTACCATATAGTATCAAAGTACTCGTCAAGACTAATCCAATGAGCTCAAACTCGATAGGGTTGCATAGTTTAATTACGAGTTCCTATGGCCACCTTCCGGCTCCATCATCAGACCCTGGTTACCATATAGTATCAAAGTACTTGTCAAGACTAATCCAATGAGCTCAAACTCGATAGGGTTGCCTCGTTTAATTACGGAGTTCCTATGGCCACCTTCCGGCTCCATCATCAGACCCTGGTTACCATATAGTATCAAAGTACTCGTCAAGACTAATCCAATGAGCTCAAACTCGATAGGGTTGCATCGTTTAATTACGGAGTTCCTATGGCCACCTTCCGGCTCCATCATCAGACCCTGGTTACCATATAGTATCAAAGTACTTGTCACGACTAATCCAATGAGCTCAAACTCGATAGGGTTGCATCGTTTAATTACGAGTTCCTATGGCCACCTTCCGGCTCCATCATCAGACCCTGGTTACCATATAGTAGCAAAGTACTCGTCAAGACGAATCCAATGAGCTCAAACTCGATAGGGTTGCATCGTTTAATTACGGAGTTCCTATGGCCACCTTCCGGCTCCATCATCAGACCCTGGTTACCATATAGTATTAAAGTACTCGTCAAGACTAATCCAATGAGCTCAAACTCGATAGGGTTGCATCGTTTAATTACGGAGTTCCTATTGCCACCTTCCGGCTCCATCATCAGATCAGACCCTGGTTACCATATAGTATCAAAGTACTTGTCAAGACGAATCTAATGAGCTCAAACTCGATAGGGTTGCATCATTTAATTACGGAGTTCCCATGGCCACCTTCCGGCTCCATCATCAGATCAGCTCTATGGCACAATAACATTGCATTGTCATGCGATTTATACATGCATTCTAAATTTCAGCTCAATCGGAAACCGGGAAGTGGATCAAATTTAAGTTGCAAGATTTGATTACAGAACGACAGACAACGGGACAGGTGAAACTAAATAAAAGCTTGTACTCGTCAAGACTAATCCAATGAGCTCAAACTCGATAGGGTTGCATCGTTTAATTACGGAGTTCATATGGCTACCTTCCGGCTCCATCATCAGACCCTGGTTACCATATAGTATCAAAGTACTTGTCAAGACTAATCCAATGAGCTCAAACTCGATAGGGTTGCATCGTTTAATTACGGAGTTCCTATGGCCACCTTCCGGCTCCATCATCAGACCCTGGTTACCATATAGTATCAAAGTACTCGTCAAGACTAATCCAATGAGGCCAAACTCGATGGGGTTGCGTCGTTTAATTACGGAGTTCCTATGGCCACCTTCCGGCTCCATCATCAGACCCTGGTTACCATATAGTATCAAAGTACTCGTCAAGACTAATCCAATGAGCTCAAACTCGATAGGGTTGCATAGTTTAATTACGAGTTCCTATGGCCACCTTCCGGCTCCATCATCAGACCCTGGTTACCATATAGTATCAAAGTACTTGTCAAGACTAATCCAATGAGCTCAAACTCGATAGGGTTGCCTCGTTTAATTACGGAGTTCCTATGGCCACCTTCCGGCTCCATCATCAGACCCTGGTTACCATATAGTATCAAAGTACTCGTCAAGACTAATCCAATGAGCTCAAACTCGATAGGGTTGCATCGTTTAATTACGGAGTTCCTATGGCCACCTTCCGGCTCCATCATCAGACCCTGGTTACCATATAGTATCAAAGTACTTGTCACGACTAATCCAATGAGCTCAAACTCGATAGGGTTGCATCGTTTAATTACGAGTTCCTATGGCCACCTTCCGGCTCCATCATCAGACCCTGGTTACCATATAGTAGCAAAGTACTCGTCAAGACGAATCCAATGAGCTCAAACTCGATAGGGTTGCATCGTTTAATTACGGAGTTCCTATGGCCACCTTCCGGCTCCATCATCAGACCCTGGTTACCATATAGTATTAAAGTACTCGTCAAGACTAATCCAATGAGCTCAAACTCGATAGGGTTGCATCGTTTAATTACGGAGTTCCTATTGCCACCTTCCGGCTCCATCATCAGATCAGACCCTGGTTACCATATAGTATCAAAGTACTTGTCAAGACGAATCTAATGAGCTCAAACTCGATAGGGTTGCATCATTTAATTACGGAGTTCCCATGGCCACCTTCCGGCTCCATCATCAGATCAGCTCTATGGCACAATAACATTGCATTGTCATGCGATTTATACATGCATTCTAAATTTCAGCTCAATCGGAAACCGGGAAGTGGATCAAATTTAAGTTGCAAGATTTGATTACAGAACGACAGACAACGGGACAGGTGAAACTAAATAAAAGCTTGTAATTAAACAATATTAAGTGCGCTATAAGATCACTATTGCATGTTTTTCGTAGCATAATTAGGTGAGGCGATATTAAGTCGAAAACGTTAGCAAAACACAAAATTTTATCTAGTTTACAAAAAGGGGTACTTTTTGAAGTCTCGAATCTCTGAAACTATAAGACCTACGGTAATGCATGTTAGCTCAACTTGTTGGAAATTTATTAGTCTTTAAACGTTTTGTAACATACGATATCAAAAAACGTAAGGTTTTTAAAATAAAAATCAGAAACTTAAAAATGGCCGTAAATTTCGCAGTTTTTCACGTACTACCCAGCTAGCACAACTTTTTTTTGCTTGCAAAATATGGTTTTATACTGTCCTATGGTGTCTAAACAACATACCAAAATTGCAGCGATACTACTTGATTTGCGAGTTTAGGGTAAAATAAAGTACGATTTGACCGTACTATAATCGGTCCAGTGATATTTGTGTAACTACAAACAGCAACACTCCTAACTGACCATTAAAGACAGAGCAGAGAGAAAATGAAAGAGATAAATATATTTATATTATGTCAACTTCAAATTAAATAATACACGGGAATGTTGATTGACACAACTTGGTCGAATAATACAAATCGGGTTCCGAAATCTTATGAGACTGGTATCACGACTTCTGCCGAACTCTGCTGACCAATGGAGCGGGCCTTGCTACGGTTAACCAATGATCGCTCGCGGTTTCTTCAGAAGGTGACATTACCATGGTTACGTAATAACAAAAACGTTTAACCAATGATTGATTTTCCGGAAGCTGACGTTACTATAGTTACGTTATATATAACATCCGCTTTAGTCCTGGAGACGTCAATCTAACTTCAGAGCCGGTAATTTAACTGCTAAAATAAAAAAAAAATCCCCATAACATGGCTATTTGTAAAAATATCTTGACCTTGACTTGAAAAAATACCTCGCCTATTAATGTTAGATAAATCATGGCATCCGATTTGAAGAAAACATACTTTTTTTATATGGTTTTTATTTTTTGTTACATTAATGAATAAATTCTTGTTGACCTCGTAAAAACATAAATAAATGACTAAACGGTTTTAGACAAATCTATGAAGAACTGTCGTTATCCAGTTTCCACTAGGAACAACGACATCTAGCGTCTAATAATGGCCGATAGCTAATTCTTAATTTTCGTAGACGAAGGAATCTTCATTATTATGTCAACTAGTTTTCAAATACTGAAATTTTGACGCAACAAAGATGACATAACTTCGGGGACCATCGGAAATGTCGCGATCGTGCCTACTAACGAAAAATACCGAACCCATAATGTTACACGACCAAATTGCATCCTTTGCCAAGTGGCTCAACATTCCTATGTAACTGACATGTGATTCTCTTTCATGCAATATTTCCAATTTCTGAAGTGTATACCTAGCTGTGTTGCTGTTTGTACCTACACTGAGCATGGCCCGACATACTCTTGGTCAGTTTTTTTCATTAAGGTTTTTTTTGCAATTATTAGGCGTAGGTAACACAATACAATCTGACTTTTTAACACAGTTAAATTACGGAACATAACCTTAATTCCTAACCTCTATTTGTTTACATTAGGTAATAAAAATAACTAGTTTAACTATACTTTCACATCTTTCTTTTGAAGCAAATTTGGATGATCGCGCACTATTATAAATTATACCAAAATATAAATACCACAATTTTTATAAATATCGGTAGTAATTTAGTCGTCAATTTAGGTAACATGCAGGTGCAACACTACCTACATGAATGAATAGCATGTTCTTTTGGCTTTACGTTAAATAATCCGACAAAACAAGAATGTAACTAAATAATATATTTATTGAGAAAATTGAATGCAAAGATTTCATGATGGGGGTTTGACATCCGTTGCTTGATATAAGGAATTGATAGCGATGTCTGACGAAACGTACGCCATCGACTTGGCTAACGTAGCTAATGACAGAGAGTCCATTATTATCCGGTTAGCAACGTGGTTCAGCTTCGCCCCGTGCGACTGAGCAGTGTATTTCAATGCAAGTTTGATAACTTTCTCGCACGCAAAAGATTTTGAACTAGCACTCTTAGCTTCTTTACCGGCCTGCTGCGCCGCCGTTTTAGCCAGGTTCATCATCAGCTCTTGATGATTCGCCATGCCATTCTTGGCGTACTTAACCGACATTTGCACTTCGATAGACGCAGTCAATGCTCGTCGCATAGCCACGACGCTAGCTGCTGTTAAATACGCTACATTACCTGCGTACAAAATTGCTTTCTTGGCTTTGGCTTCAAGCTTGTCCATTTTCTGTTTCGCCCTCTTCTCATTTTTTACATCCTCCTCATACTCTGGCTGATCTAAATTAATTTCTGCCACAATTTCTGCATTCAGTGCGGGCTTGTTTAAATTATCCCTCGGGTCAAGCCAATCATCAACCATAACGTCTTGACTATCGGAAGTTGGGCTATCTACTACTAATTCATGAGTTCCATTAACAGAACTTTCTATTAGAATTGGATCAGCTGATTTGTTATTATTACGTTCACTGTTCTCAATGTCCAAAGCAGTCTGGTTAAGAAATCCTTTGATACCTTTGGTTATAGTGGGTACCGTCTTTATTAAATGTAACGAATTAGTATGGGGTAAAACAGAAAATGGTGATAGGGGCATTGTAATATTATCATAAATTGGTGGTGCAGGTGTTGTGACTGTTTTAGCGGATTTATTTAATATCGCGTCATAAATAGTTGGAACTGGATGGGTTACTGGCACAGCTACTTTGTTTCCGTCTCCCGATTTAATTTCTCTCTTTTTGCGCAGCGACAAATCTACAGATTGCTTTTTGGATAAAGCGCTCGCATAGGTAATATCCTTTAATGCAGATACTATGGATACCTCTGCTGCAATTTGTGCCAAGCCGTATACCAAACGATGTAATTCTGGTTCTGTTGATGCTCTCGTGATACTAAGAATATTTCCTGATAATGTCCGTGATATATAATCCAAAATCCTCCGGGTTTCAATGGCTGTGATACCCTTGTTCTTTCCCGGGGCTTCTAGAGCCTCCCTCGTAACTCTAGTGATCTTATCTTGAGTTTCTAATTTTGATAGAATAGCGGATACGAGATCTTTGGAAATTTGATACAGATTTTCTTCCATTTGGGGATTTTGAGTTACATTTTTGGTCGCTTTTAATATGGAATTGTCCAAATGCTTCAGAGCTTTGTGAGGTGAGTTCAGCAGAAACGACTCTCCAGCGTATTGTGAATTGTATTTTGCTTTAAGATCGTGAACAGGAGATATTCCGGCAGAAACAGTAGTAATCTAGAACAATTTATATAATTAGACGAATTAGACATAGGTATGTATTAACCTATTTACCCCTTAAATAAAAAAAATCTAGGTGACTTATAAAACTTACAAGAATCAAAATATGAAGACAAGTTGTAACTGCCCCCATTTTACACGGTTTTTGAGCGTCTCCTACGAAATCATTCGAGAAATGTTACCACCAATTAATTATTCCACAAAAATGGCCTTCGTTACGAGTAATTGCCAATTAATTTTTATGCATTGTACTCACCTAACAATTTTTACGCGTAAGCACTTCGTTACGTTTAACCGACAAATGAATTGAACATATTGATTCTTCGTTTGCTATGTTCGATCCGTCTATACACAAAAAGGGGACGATATACAAAGTCGTTGCTACTTTCAGCCGTTTCGAATATATCATCTTCTCTAATTGGATCAATAGCCTCATGGATGATTTCACTTCTTTCAACATCACGAATTATTGTTGGCTTACTGTCATCAGGAATCGATACATATTGATTAGTTGACTGTAATTTGCTTGGCAAATTAAGTCCACTAGTTAAAAAAATCAAGACACATGTCATTAAAAATATAAATTTTAAACTCAATGCAACACTCATTATTACACAAACTGAAATCAGAACATCATGGAACGTATGCGGTATTTACTTTTATATTTACAATTAGAAACTAGACGTTAATTATAAGTAACTCACTTAAATCAATTAGTATTACTCTAGCTAAGATTATCATATTATTACCGACTGTTGAAAAACAGTAAAGCAGAAACGATTAAGGCACATGAAATAAATGAAAGAAACCAAATTAGTGTATAAATTACGACTATTTTATTAAACAAAAAAAAACACACACTGATAAAGGGGTTTTAAAGGTACGATTTACAGAGGCTTACATAAATTTTGCTTGTTTTTAAGCAGGATATGCTCGTGTCGTTGTCTCAAGTCCTGGGAATAGCTCGTACAGCGGATTTAACCGAGGTAAGCTGGGAGAACCCTGATACCGCCGCGGCCGGCCAGCTGAGATGTCTCTCCGAAGGGCGAGGCATCGATCTCGTTGGCTGAAGGCAGCAGGTCGCTCTCTTGACCGCCGGCGTCGCGGCGAACCCTCGCTCCCGGGCTCTTGGGCTCAGATCCACTTCCTCCCACAGCACCAGATGGAGCATTTCCTGTAGCTGATTGTGTTGCTTCTGCTTTTGGGGGGACGTGTTGGATCACATCCTGCTCGGCGGGTGCGCAAGCGCAGGCGGCCAGCAGCGCCAGTGACGCGACGACAAAGAACATTGAACGCATTTCTGATAGATCCTATATTGTCCGACTAAATCTTTCAAATAACATGCTCGTTACCCATCGTTAGGGCTTATAAGTAAATCGAGGTTTACACAAAGTATTATTTTTATTGAAACTGTACACTAGATAATGTGCACTGTTGATTGTAGCAGGTGCTTTGACGCATGATCTCGGGTTGGCTAGCACCTGCGTGGTTTCATAACAGAAAAGATGCTAATACGATACCAAATTCGGCCGATAGAGTTGGTAAAAATAAAAGACAACATGGGATTTAACACCTAGCTAGAAAGGCCATTTTTGGTAACCTGTTAAATTTTTAAAACACTCGGGGGTATGTTATTTGGTGCAATAAATTATTTATGTTAGGATAATAGTAGGTATCTATAGTAGCTATCGATGTAGGTAGGTACCTATTTACAGGATGTTACAAAATAGTGGTGATAATACCTCATGACATATTTCGGTTTCGTAATCAGAAAATGTATCTGTAACCGTGACGTCTTAAATGAGATTCAGTTTAGGTTCGGCTTGTCAGTTTTTGACAGTTATTCTATGGAACTGACACATAGCGTTTCAGTTTAGGTCCTAAACTGAATAGATCGCAATAGCCCCCCTGAAAAGGATCACCACTATTTTCCTAAAATTTTCTATAGTTACGAACTTACGAGTTTCCCAAATATTCTCAGAGATATCTCAAGCATGTGCAGGCAAATTCTTATCCGTGAAACTATTATAGGCTTTCATGACGGCGCAGTTATTCTAAACATACAGTCAATATGTATACACTTTTTTATCTTATGCCATTAAAATAAGGTGCAAAGTTGTATACCTACATATTTTTGCCCTTAACTGTACCTACCCGGCAACGAGAATAATACCTAACATTTTATTTTATAATTATGGTTTTTGTTTTTACATCGCTTATTTATGAACAAATTCAGTTTTCTCCCCGGATCAAACTGCTAAATAGTTTTAGAGAGCATAGAAGGTGAAATATTAAAGGTTGTCGTCCGTTTAAGGGCTTGTTCACTGAACAATGTTCAGTAAGTATCTTTTTCCAATTAGGTAAAAGAGAAAAATGTTCTTTCAAGTGATTTTTTTTTCTATGGTGCAGGTCTATCAAATTAGCCGAAGCTCTATAGAAAATAAATAATTTTTTGAGAGATAAAAAAATCTTCCACCTTTTTTCTAACTAAACTAAACACGATACTGAGCATGCCCTTAAACGGAAAACAACCATTAAAATTGCATCTTGTATAGGTAATGTGTTATGTACAGTCAGCAGCAGATATACCTGAGCGGGCAAGGTGTCCAAGAAGTCATGTACACTTAAATCGTCAGAAAAATATGAACATCTAAGTTATCATTTTCACATACGCTTTCAGTTCGTCACATATATCTTAACATTCCAGTTTTTCTTTAACACGTACACGGTTATTTAATCACAATGTCAATAACGGTTACAAAGTCTGTGGTAACTAAGCACTCAAATTTAAGCAGTTGTCATTAATATCTACACGCACTGCCAATCACATACGTCAGCAGCCAAGGTGCCACCCGTTGCTTAGCAGTTGTTATTTCAATGGTAACTAAGCACCAACATTTTATGTGAATAACTTTCAATACTGTAATTTTTCATTCTGTAATTAATTAGTTCGTTGAATTGAATGCAGTTTTTGCAATCCAAATGGCAAACGTATTTTCCTAGCTAGCTTCGGCACCTTCATCATCATCATCAGCCTATAATAGTCCACTGCTGGATGTAGGCCTCTCCTATTAACTATGCGTATAAACGCATTAGGAGGTAAATGCCCATAATCGCCACGCTGGGCAAGCGGATTGGCGATCGCAGTGATGTGTCCTCTATGATGACGCTGCTGCCCATCATCAATCTTTTATCAAATAGTGGTCAGTGACACTTCAATCCCTTAGTCGACTCTTACGACACCCGCAGGAGGAGTTGGGGTGGTGACAAATATATTCTTATTGCCGTCACCACACGGCTTCGGCTTCGGCACCTTACCAAATATAAATTCTCATGAAACTAAATATGGTCAGCATTAAATTCATAGTATTTAAATTATATTGTCTGCTTGATAGCTTGAACAGTCATGCTCACTTTAAGGTCTCTGCTTACGGTGGCGTCGTTGATCGGGTCGCCACTTTCCCGAAAGAAGGTTGAGGGAGGCGATGGCTGAGATACGCGTCATACTCGTGAACGGGTGCTGTTTGCGGAGACCGGTCTAATCGAGCTCACTCATGGCTTAAATCAAACAATTTTCCTGCTGTTCTTGACATGAGAAATTTAATTTGCTACATGTTTGTTTATTTATGATTATTTAATATTATGAAGCATGGAGACCTTATACATCTCTGAAACATTTAGTGAAATGTATCCGTTTATTTATTTTTTTTACTCTGACAACTAGAGACCTTTACATCTCTAGCAGTATAATAATGCTAATTTTAATGTTTAACTAAAAACAATTGTATGCCCTTTTACATATACCTTTACATCATACATTTCTCAAAATTCATTACATTTATATAATTATTCTGACTATTAGAGACTTCATCTCTAGTTAATGTAGGTACTACGTATATATCTGTATTTATATTAAATCAAATTTATGTTTCGTTATTAATTAATGCATGTTTGCTGTAAGCTGTTATAAAACTATTATTTGAAAAAAGAAAGTCCCGCTGAGTTTCTTGCCGGATTCTTCTCAGGCAGTGGTGTAGGGTTAGAACCGGAGGTAGTTTTTTTTCTCTCATTCGCTATTTAGTTTAACGATTCAAAAGCGCTCGTTGCTGGGCCTAATTGAATAAAGAATATTTTGACTTTGACTTTGACCTACCGCTGAACAGCTGCAAAGGAACTTTCTCTGTCACTTCAATTAGGGTATAATAAGAGTGACCATGACAAGTTCTTTCGATTTGATGATTTCGGATTTCGCGGTAGCGGCCCTGAGGGCTTATTGCGAGCTACGCACGAAGTT
The DNA here is from genome assembly GCA_025490895.1 of Thaumatotibia leucotreta. Lineage (NCBI taxonomy): Eukaryota > Metazoa > Arthropoda > Insecta > Lepidoptera > Tortricidae > Thaumatotibia > Thaumatotibia leucotreta. Next base: position 37,195 of record JALPQI010000918.1, on the reverse strand, counting down.
TTGCCTCTTTGTCACACTTACGTTCGACATTGCAAGTGCGAAAGAGAGAGGCAAAACATCGTTCGTGGTTCACAATAGGCCCTCTGGTTATAACTTATAAAGAATATTTGATCCATATGTGACAAGGATTGCTTTGACGTCTGACTGACTGACAACTCACGAAAGCAGTGCAGACTTGTCACTGCATACATCTATCTCAGGTTATGGCAAACTATTCAAAATGGAATGGATACATGTATTTATTTAGAATATTGAAATATGACTTATATTTGTAATAACATATTGTTAGGTAATAAATGAAGGTTGCAGGAGTACATTAATTCCGGACCTAATAATTATCAATATGACATGACGTCAGTAGGTAACGTCAATATTTCATTGCAAGTTTGAGAAAAATAAAATGAAACAGATAACAAACATAAACCATTTTATTTTCAAAAATTGAATGTTTCATACAAGCTTTTTTCGCTGGAGGAGCGTTGGTGGCCCACCGGTAAGGCTTTCATTCCGAAGGTCGTGGGCTCAAATCCTGTCGGCTCGTACCAATCAGTTTTCAGAACTTATGTACCGTACCGTACCTATGTACGAAATATCATTTGACATTATTTACGTACCAGTTGCTTTTCGGTGAAGGAGAACATCGTGAGGAAACCGGACTAATCCCAATAAGGCTTAGTATACCCTCTGGGTTGGAAGGTCGAATGGCAGTCGCTTTCGTAAAAATCTAGCACCTACGCCAAATCTTGGGACTAGTTGTCAAAGCGGGCCCTAGGCTCTCTGGCCGTGGCAGAAGCCGGGGTAACGAAAAAGCAGGAAGAAGAAGACAAACTATTGTCGCTGACTGTGGTTTACTTCCCACGACCATCTTACACATATCGAGACGATTCTAAGAAACCCAAACACAATGGGGGTTGGTTGTTTCATCACAAAGTTCCTATGGCTACCTTCCAGTTCCACCATCAGATCAGCTCTTTGTCATAATAATATTGCATTGTCATCAAATTTAAGCAGCTCAATCTAAAATCGGGAAATGGTTCAAATTTAACTTGCAAGATTCGATCATAGACAACGGAACTGAAGACTAAGTTGAAACTAAATTCTAAAAGCTTGTAAAAAGAGAAAAGTAAATAATTTATCCTAAAGTTGACTAAGAAGCACCTGTCAAATGATTGAAGAGAAAAATGTGAGAAAGATGTATCTGATGACAAGACTGCACTGCTTTCGATGATTGTCAAAACAGTTACTTAAAATAAGTATAGCTATTTTTCAATCAATATTCAACCATATTTGTACCATACAACGTCTATTTTTCCTTCTTGTTCAGATATATTTGCCTTGTTGACTGCTTAGATACCAGTGGTTTTTTAACAGCTGAGGTATCAATGATTTGTTGTATGTTAAGAAATTAATGAAAATCGACTGTTAAGATACTTGTGACTTGTTAAGCGCTCACAAGTAAATACTATCATGACAGTCAACAACTTTTTGAAAGTTTAAATGTAAACCTCTCTTTGGACACGTCGAGTGTATAGTGACTTCTGATGCTGACTGTAGGTATGTCCATATTATAAAAAAACAAATCTAGTGATTACCTTTAGGTATTTATGTATTGCCTACCCAACAAAGAAACAAGGAAGATGTTCTTCTTTAGGTCACAGGTTAGGTCCTGTGTGTGTAGTACTAGTACGTGAGTGTAGCTATACGAATTCAGAAAGGTCTGGTTGTTTTCAGGATCTCATAGTCTGGCTGAGTACGCAAATAACCCATAAAACATACAGTTTCAAATGCAGAATATTTTGGCACGATGTTTCACGATAATGCACCTCAAATCTTCGAGATCAAAATCATACTTTTAAAGTTTTAATTTTTACTACCGGATATTAAAATCATATTTTATCGTTTAGGTAGTGTCCATATAAGCCCTATAAATTACGGGTCACCACTTCTTTTTTTCAAAAATCAATACCTACCCACTAGATTAGATACCTAAATATGAATTAATTTATTTAATAAAAATTGGGCGTGTTCGCAAACCGTTGTTGAAATCACCTTGTTATTTAATTTGGTCAAGTTTAGGCTTATTCGTCTCAGAATCACGAGCTCATTCGATTTTCTTAGGAGAAAAAATATGTCCCATAATTTTCATACAGTTTTCATTCCTTCCATTACGCTACCGCCTTTGAACATCTATGAAAAAACGGTATCGTAATGGAAAAACATTTTGGGACATTTTTTTCTCCTATTAGAATCGAAAGAGCTCGTGACCCTGAGTAGAACAAGCTCAAGCTTGTCCGAATTAAATTACAAGGTGATTTCAACAACGGTTTATGAAAACACACAATTACATTCGCAGCTTACAACTAACACCATAGCGTCACGAACATTAGTTGAATAATACTACTTATTAACACATCCATTCTTCTCTAACATTCTCTTGCCCTGGTTAATCAAACTTGCCAACCCCAAAGCCAACAAATCGCAATGAGTAACCTCGTTAAGCATGGAGTTCACCATAGCCATAGTTAGCAATTTACAAACTAAAACAGATTACTTAGATAAAATTATAAGTACCTGGGTACTTATTTATACCTAGGCTCGATTTCACCAAACTTTCATTCAAAGAATAACACTTTTTCCACGGAAAGAACATGTCTAGTCTATTCAAATTACAGAAGGAAAAACCACCTTACTTTTAACAGAATAAGGCGTAAAGCCCTTTTTTTGGAGGAGACTTCGTAATTTTCTTCCTATTCCGACCAAAATCGCGCTTTCCCAGACGCTTTTGCACCCTATTTTGGACTACGCTGATGTTTCCTACTTAGACCTGACAGAAGACCAGCTTAATAAACTTGAGCGTATTCAAAATTTGTGTATAAGATTCATATTTGGGTTACGCAAGTATGATCACGTTTCCGATTTTGTCAGCTCAAGTGGCTTCCTATTCGTCTCCGCCGTAACTCTCATATTCTATCTCTTTTATACAATATTTTATTTCACCCTGCAACTCCCCGTTACCTCAAAGACTGCTTTAGTTATCTGAGATCAGCCAGAGCTTCCCAAAATTACCTTCTCAATGTCCCTTCTTCTTCTTCTAAATTTTATAACAATTCCTTCACTTTTTGGGCTATTCGACTCTGGAATTCTTTACCGGTTGACATTAGGCGAGCTCAATCTCTTGCCACATTCAAAGCGCATCTTAAGAACCACTTTTTGAGTAGGTATACAGATGTAGTGAGAAATGACTTGCCTTCGGAAACGTTCGTCAACGTCATGCTGTTTCAGTCCATCTCACTGAGACTGACAGTAATAGCTGTCATGCTACTTCAGTCAAACTTGGTGACACTGCCTGAAACAGCATGTCGCACCCTTAGTCAAATAACGCAACATGTGATCATCCGTCAAAAGTGTTTTTATTACGGAAATAGCCTTTAAAATATGCGTTTGTCATTATACGAAAACAATTTTTATTCTAAGTTATTTAGTTTCAGAGATAATTTACACGGAAAACGACGTAAGTGATTTGTGGTCCTAAAATAATGCTACTTGTGCACATGCTTCGTTGTTTTACGTCGCTAACGGTGGCGCGCGCGCAATCGTAACATCAGATACGTCATTTTTCTCGGACATTTATTATGTGTCGTATGTTGAATCAAAATTAACAAAAATGGAAACGGGAAATGATATCTCCAATGGTGAGTTATTTTAAATGCTATTTAGATATGTTTGTGCAAAACAAACGTATGTGCACTTACTGCTGTTTGGGTGCTAATTATTGCCATAAAATGACCCGTCGCATGTTCATATACGATATTTTTCTCCGGACAATGATATGTGAATAAAAATTTATTTTAAACTAATTTAATATATACTATGGTATGTTATGCTATGAGTTTTACGTAAATTCAAGATTTTTTAAAGGGTGATCTTATGTTCACTTGCGCTTGTATTCTACAAAATCTTCATAGTCGCTTGTCAAGATGCTGCATTATATGACGGAATTGTTAGTGATGTACGTGCACTTACGTCATTTTATTAGGTCATAGTCTAACTTGCGTCGTTTTTAAAAACTTTAAATGCTAGAAAATATATATTAACTGTATAAACGTTAAAGTGTTTTTATGTATTAATTGTATAGTATTCCTACGTAATTGTATTAACACATTTTTAACCTAATTACTCTAGCTTTTATTTTTTTTTACACACTGCAAACTTTTTCCTTAAAAATACAAGTACATTGAGTTTTTACGTGTTACTTTAAATTTCATAAGCTGTTGCGAAGTTTTCGCGCATGCCATCTGATGAAGAAATACTTCGATGCCATACCCTGAGCAATTTAGCTTTGCAGATGTGCAAAACATCATCAACAAAGGAGTTGTTTCACACACCTCTTTCTCGGAAACGTTTTGCCTTCAATACAGATAGCATACCTAAAACAAAAATGCACCAGAAATATTGCGAGGACATTTGCTCAAGCTCATCAATGTTTAACTTCGCTATGAGACATGTCTCCAGCTACATCTGTTACTTCAATGCCGTCCAGAGGCCATAAAAATGATACCACAATGCCTTCCCTAGGTGACGGTCCTGAGAGGAAAAACAAGACAGTTACTTAAAGGGTCGAAATGATTGTCTCTAAAATCAACGAAAACGCTTTCTACCGCAGTATACTACCAAAGATGGAGACACAAAGCGTTATACTCGTATATTCTGACCAAAACCTGAACTCTTCAACATTCTGCCTCTTGTTGGACCCTTCCAATTATAGGATCGGCCGAATCACGAAACATACTTCTATTGAAACTTATTTTCTTACACTTGCAATGAAATTTTTACATGACGTACCTCAAATCAATCAAGGAAGTACGTAGTTTTGGGTACTACCAGCGAACAATGATTTAAAGGGATTTCATACAAAATGTCAGGCTTCAGCCGGCGAAGCACCTTTCTTTTATTTTTAAACGTCGATGTATGACAGACTTGAATCAATGAAACTGACTAGTAACATTTCATTTTTTATTTCATTACAAGTTTGAGAAAATCACTATACAAGCTTCAGCCGGAAAAGGCTTGCAGGCTTCATATATCTATTCGGCCTGCAAGACCTTACTTCTCGGATTTTGTGGTAATGTACTATTCAAGCTGATGAAGAAGAAACAACGGTTTGTGAGGCCTGTAAAATGTAACACCCATTTAAAGAGTGCAATAGGCTTAGCACAGGATGAGTGCGACAATATGTGCCGCGAGATCTATCTCTAGTCTACTATCCATCCCTCTTTTATTCATATAGTTAGTAAAGATGGAAAATCTATCTCGCGGCGTCATACTGACATACCAATCATGTGCTAAGCATACAGGAATGTATTTGTATAAGCTGGACTGTGAATGTGGCCTTTAATATGTTGGGCACACGAAGCGAAGCATTAGGGTTGAAGGTGCTCTGCTGATATCAAGCACCGTCTACCACAGTCTGTAGTCTGGGATCATGGCCATAGATAGAGCAAATAATTCTATAAAGTTTGACCAGCCTCTGGTTCTCACTAAGGAGAAGATAAACGTTCCCAGAATGCTGCGTGAGCCCGTTGAGATAATGTAATATCCAAACTTGAATAGGATAGAAAAAAACTATTCTCTACCACCAGCTTGGGATTCGGTAGTTCATCTGATAAAGGAACATACTGATCGACTGTGAGGCTGATGAGTTTGACGTTAGGCTTTTTAGTACAGGCAGTATTATTTTACAAATTAATTTTCAATTTAATGTTATTTAAAATTGTATGTTTTGGTCCGATGCATGTTGATTTTAACGTTTTTTGAAAAAAAATACGTCCCAGCGTCCCACTGAGTTTCTTGCTGGCTCCAAAATTGGGATACTTTCCTGACAATACAAAGGAAAAGATTTCTTCTCAGGTCCGAGTTGTGGGATTAGAACCGGCGTAGATAATTTATTTGTTGTCTTTATTTTAAAAATACATATCATGAATTACTAGCAAAAATTAAACTTGCCAGTTTAGTACCTATATACAATACAACCACCCCTAAAGTTTACCGTCTGTCTGTGGTCTAGTATATATTGTATGTGGGCAGTTTTTTAATTATGGTCTTATTTTCATGGAGGTAGATGCATACAATTTCCTTCACTGTCACTCACCCGTAAACCAAACCCTGTAAAGTGTTCGAAACGTCGGGATGCAATTAAATTAATTAATATACGCGATATAATCTATTACTATACTTTTATTCCATGTAATGTAGAAAGTTTTATACTTTTAGAGACGCGACATACAAATTAGGGCTCTTTATTTTTTATTGTTTAATTTGAAGAAATGTGACTAAGATTCGAGGTATTTTATATTACTTTATCTACATCCATATCATAAGTTGTCTACAATATGTTTAGCGGCGGTAAGCAAATAGCCTACTTTAAGAAATCTGTATCTGTGGGTGTATCATAATTTTTACTTTACGATATCGGCAACCGATATCTTAATCACAATTAAATTTCGAACATTCTGTTAAAAAGAAAAAACACACTTTAACTTCGATTATCGAATTAATCGATTTGTAATTTCATTCACATTAAAATTCATATTCCATACATTCTTCTAAATGTCGAATACTGAGAATCGATTTGAGAATCGATATCGACTCAAGACCTTACCTGGTTTATGAATAAAAAAAAACTAATGTCAGTTCAGTCATTTGTTTTGTTTGAATTGTTTCAAACAAGGAGGTTGGAGGGTTGCCTATAGGTTACACACTAAAGAGGTCCGTGCTCTGTGGTTTCAAACATACAACTTTTTTAGACTGTTGACTTGAAAGTTAAATATTATCGAGTTCGTTGTGAAATATTTACACTGAAAAATTATTTATGACGACGAAGACAGTGATGTTGAAATGTGTGAAACACCACCAGAAATCCGGGACGCTGCTACAACCGTGACCAATAATTTGCTGCCACAAAAATAAACATATTGTAGAAAACTTATTATATGCATGTAGATAAAGTTATGTATGTGACTGTACATAATTAGGCATTAAACACTCGAGTGATCTTATTATGAAACTCGCCTACGGCTCGTTTCATAAAACCACACTCATGTTTAATGCCTCTTATTATGCGCCAGCCACATAAATAACTATTTGGTTATTATTTCAGATTACTAGTGAATTTTATTTTTGTTTATTAATATTCTTATTAAAATGATAATGTTGTTTACAAATACACTTTTTTATTTTTTTATTTAGTATCGAACCCTCATTTATGAATATATTTTTGACCCCCGGCGGGTTTTGCTACACGCGATTGAGTTTTTTACTTTAAGAATGGCCGATTTCTTGTAAATAATATCCTTTTGCTAGGGGCAATTTGATGATTTTCAATAGAAAAACGACCTATTGTTACATGCGTCATAGGATGCTTTGTAAAACAATGCTACATGTGCACTTGCGATACATACTCTTTCATCAAATAACGACGGATGACCACATAAGTCACCTAGTACGTGGTAAAACAATGCCATATGTACACATGCGTTATACAATTTTCAAAAGTAATGTATTAAATAAGATGCAATATAAAGCATTCAGTTAGTTTTATTAACCAAATTACATATGCAAAATTTCATAAAGTTTCCTTCAAAATTGAAAAAGTTATCCTCAAAATGCACTTACGCAATCTTTAAACCTCTCTCCTGAACATTTGACTTTTTGCAGATGTGGCGTTGTTTTACCAAGGGTACGATGTGTTTACGAACGTTTCCGAAGGCAAGTAATTTCTCACTACACCTGTACCATGACTGTCGATCATAAAATAACTTGTTTTATTATTCTGTGTCTAACATTTTTCCCGTTAAATTTAACGGGTGTAAAATATTTTTCATACGTTTTGCAGACGACATTGCAGCCCTAGCGGAGAATGCTACTAAGCTTGAAAAATTACTTAGTACTATGGATTTGATATTTAAAGAATTTGAATTAAAAATAAATATAAGCAAAACTAAAATACTAACCGCATCAAAAGCTGATTCAAGACAGAGACCGATTAAATTGAATAATACAAATATTGAGCATGTTGAACATTTTAAGTATTTAGGTAGTATAATCAACAACAGATCAAGATGTAGTCAGGATATCATTGCTAGAATAGCTATGGCTAAACAGGCGTTTAACAACAAAAAATACATACTGAAATCCAAAATTTCAACAAATACCAGGAAGCGGTTTGTCAAAGCATACGTATGGAGTATAGCTTTGTATGGCAGTGAAACGTGGACAATGATACAGAAGGATAGAGAGAGGCTGGAGGCGTTTGAGATGTGGTGCTGGAGGAGGATGGAAGGGATAAGCTGGACGGAAAAAATATCAAATGAGGAGGTATTGAATAGGATAGGAGAAAGAAGGACATTGCTTAATGTAATTGAAAACAGAAGAGGAAATATGATAGGGCACCTGCTAAGACATGACTTTTTCCTCAAGAACATCATAGAAGGCAAGATTGAGGGAAGGCGAGGCAGGGGAAGGCCAAGACGAAATTACTTTGAGCAAATAAAGGAAAAGGTCAAAGTCATGTCTTACCAAGAAGTGAAGGAAAAAGCCCAGGAGAGAGAAGGCTGGCGATTGCTACACCGACAAGAGCATAGCTCTTAAGTGGAAGAAGAACATTTTTCATTGTTTCTATTTGAATGTAATTGTACTGTATTATGTATGTATGTAATTGTATATTTATGTTTATTTTATTAACTTAATTATGTAAGTATGTTTAATAGTATAATTTAAATATTGTGTTTCGTTACTTGTCTTTTGTTTTAGCGTCACCTACTCTAAGTTTAAATTGCTTTTATTCAGCTTCCTTAGGTTGTCTGGAAGAGATCGCTTTTTAGCGATAAAACCGCCCATTGTAATACCTGTACCTGTAACACTGTATATCTGTTTTTTTACTGTATTTTGGTGTGTAATATATAAAGAGTATTGTATTGTATTTTTTAAGCTTTGGACATTATTTTTCCGTGGACCCTTCACTTACTCTCTGATAGTAATGTCAAAACAGCATATGTAGTTATTTCATTTGACACAATCTGAGAGTGAGCGTTATTCTTCGAATAAAAGTTTGGTGAAATCGAGCCTATTAGTCAGTTAGTCATGATAGGAATTACATTTAAAAAGAAGAACACCTTGACGGCCATGATGTCACACATAACCACATTGACAAGTCCAGCAGACCCCTGCGACCCTACAGCGAACTTCGAAATTCACATTTCGAGGATTCACTCACTCCAACGAAGGCTTCATAGCCCACCTAAAGAAGACCAAAAGTTGCCTATCGGGGGAAATAACTCGTGTATAAGCGAATTTTGGCATAGTTGTAGGGAATGGTGTTTTAAACCACATACTAAAAGTACTGGTGGTTAGGGGTGGAGCTAACGGGGGGAGGGGGGTGTAAAGGTCCTTATTTTTAATTTTTCGTAAATAACTCGTAAACCGTGGCTTATAGCAAAAAACGGTCTAGTACATAAGTAATCTACATAAAATTCTCAACAAAAATGGTATACGCATGTTTCCTCTGGGATCAATACGTCATGAGATAAGAAAGCCCGAAGTTGGACACAATAAAAATAAACACATTTGTTTAAGTAGGTATGGCACATACAGAATGCTCGCGAGCATTCCAAAAGATTTCAATGCTCAATTCCTGACCATATTTAGAGTCTTTAATGTTACATAAAATTTCCTGGATTCGGCTTGGTTTCAGAGATAATCAACCTTTTTTTCGAAATAAGTTTTTCGACGTAACTCATCATAAAACTTCTTTTTGATTACAATGCTACCACAATGTGTTTTAATATTACCACACCTTTTGCCTGGCAATCAAAAAATGGGAATAAACTTGACGAAATAACCAGTCCCTAAAAAAATATTAAAATAAATAATTTCAACAAATTGTTGTTGTGATACAAAGTACTGGAAATGTTAAAAAGTATGCAAAAAGTCAAAAAAAAAAAAGAAAAAAAAATGTTTTTTTGGTGGTATTTGACATTAGGTCTCATAATAATTTTTGTTTGTTTTGATGTCTAGAATGCATAGTAAAAATCTTTTGACGATGATTATGAGAATATTCTAGGTTTAGAAGATAATTAGGAATTTTATTTTTACAAATAAGCATACAGGGCGCGCCCGGGCGCGAGCAGTCCAAAAGATTTTAAGTATGCATTCCAAATATCAAAATAAACAAAAAATATTATGAGACCTAATGTCAAATACCACCAAAAAAAAATTTTTTTTTCTCTTTTAAATATCTAAATAAATAAATAAATAAATTTTTAGACTTTTTGACATTTCCAGTACTTTTTATCATAACAACAATTTGTAAAAATTATTTATTTTAATATTTTTTTAGGGACTGGTTATTTCGTCAAGTTTATCCCCATTTTTTGATTGCCAGGCAAAAGGTGTGGTAATATTAAAACACATTGTGGTAGCATTGTAATCAAAAAGAAGTTTTATGTCGAGTAACGTCGAAAAACTTATTTAGAAAAAACGGTTGATTATCTCTGAAACCAAGCCGAATCCAGGAAATTTTATATAACATTAAGGACTCTAAATATGGTCAGGAATTGAGCATTCAAATCTTTTGGAATGCTCGCGAGCATTCTGTATGTGCCATACCTACTTAAACAAATGTGTTTATTTCTATTGTGTCCATCTTCGTGCTTTCTTATCTCATAACATATTGATCCCAGAGGAAACATGCGTATACCATTTTTGTAGAGAATTTCATGTAGATTACTTATGTACTAGACCGTTTTTTGCTATAAGCCACGGTTTACGAGTTATTTACGAAAAATTAAAAATAAGGACCTTTACACCCCCCTCCCCCCGTTAGCTCCACCCCTAACCACCAGTACTTTTAGTATGTGGTTTAAAACACCACTCCCTACAACTATGCCAAAATTCGCTTATACACGAGTTTTTTCCTCTGAGTTTCCTTCGTTTGGTGTACTATCATTAGAGCTACAGGTAGGGTCACCGTCCCAAATAAAATACAATGTACACAAAAAGCAAAAATATTAAGTTTTTTTGTGTTTTAAATTGAGGCTTAATACAATAGTGTTCAATGCGTGTTGCGTATCACAATTTAGTCGTAGTTGCATAAAATATGAGTAATAATACTAACAATAACTCTTATTCAAACGCAATTCTAACAAGAAAAACAACATTAGTAACTATAGATAGAAGGACAACAATGTCACGCAATGTTATTTCAGTAAACTGAAGTGATACACTATGTAAAGCATTCCTCATCATTTTTCATAATAAATCACAACAAAACACATTCATGGCCATTATGATATTGAACCTATTTACAAATGTCATTATCAGGTATGAAGCACAATACGTCAATGCTTCCTTTTCTGGACAATAATTCGTTTAGCACAATTTGAGCTCCCGCCGGGTATAAAACGTAACACAGACGATCGGGTTGTCAAAAACAGAGCGCAGTTGGAGAACGCACTACCAAGAGCATTTCCGTGGGTTTAATTCCCATTAAGCAGAGAAGTTTCTAGAAGCCCATCAATACCATGGCTTCCTCGTTGTGTGTCCTTCTCTCGCTGGTGCTGGCGGTGACCACCGCAGTCCCAGTTCCCTCAGACGACGGCGAGACTACCACAGTCGGTTCTGACGTGGCTCTGCTGGAGGTGATCGAAGTGGTCGACACCGTGCCGGTGCTGATGCCGCTGGTCGTAGACGCAGAGTCCACCACAGAAGCCAAAGAAGACACCACAGAAGACACAAAAGCTCCCGAGCACAAGGTGGCGAAGAGGTCCCTACGCGGCGATAACCCGAGCAATGACCTGTTGACGGATATTGAAGCGCAGCAATACGAGAACGGATTGTCCAATTTGGCTGGCCGTAGGATCAAGTTCCTTCCCACTTTTTTGGGCTAAGTTTAAGCATTAATTCTAAGTCGTAATTTTAAGTTAATCTAGGCTGTATTGACTAATTGAAAGCTGTTCTCAAATTAAATGACGTTTTAAATGCAATTTTATTTTAGAATGGCTTTGAAAATGTTGATCGCATTTTATTGATAGTTTTTTATAAATCCTTTGTATTAAGTATTATTTTTGTTATTCTAAACATATACATAACATAATATATAATTTGACTATTACAATACCTACGTAATGTACCTACGTGATGTACCTATATTTGTAAAAAAATATTAAGGCTAATAAAGTATCTATACTTATAAAAATGTGTTTGTTCGTTTCTTACATCCGAACTGTGAATAGGTAGGTACCTCCTGCGTCATAGGTAATTATAAACCTAAAATACGATAAAAACAGTTATATTTTATATTATTTCTAAATCTTGTATACACTAGCAAAACTCTACAATCAGTATAAGTTGAACAATCTCGTCTTTCTCCATCTCTACGCTGAAACGCAATCATTCTAGCAGTACTTGCACTTGGAAAACAAGTTACAAACAAGTTGTTTTCCACGTACTAAGGAATTTTATTTTATCTGTACCATCAGAACTATTCAGGACATAAGCTAGGTGCAATAGTTAGTCCCAGCTACGTGGGGCTAATTAAGAGTAAAATTATGGTTGATACAACCACCACACTAAAATCCAAAGAACTGACATTCGTAACAAACAAGTAGGTATACGACGCTTCTGAAACTATCATTATGCACACAAGGGTGGCGGCATCGAGCAACCAAATTCATCAATTTGGTTTTAATCGACAATATTGTGTATTTGTAAGCTATTTTTTTCCTAAACGGAATATTAAGACTGAGTGCCAAGGAGGCTTAAACAAACGAAGACACGACTAGTCGACCATCCCTTGTATGAAGGGTTAAAACAAATGATATTCAATTTAACTAAGGTCATACGAAATACTTATTAGAAAACAAACACAGACTGAAAATATAGGACTCGAAGTAACATAACCTGTTGGAGTTCTGTTACTTGGAGTCTATATTTTCTGTTTAAATAATGTGTATGTAAGTAGGTATACGTAGCATCTTACCTAAAATTTATAAACAAAAACTACACATTTTTAAAAAATCATTTATTTACAAAAATAATCCTTATAAATATAAACTACCTACGACTAATTTTAAGATCGTATTATTATGACTTCTTCCTGTTTCGGCTCTTCATTGCCAATGTCATTGTCATTTTCAAAATCCTTTTTCTCTTGTTTTATTTCAATAATAGTATCAATATCATTTTCTCCGCCCGGAACCTCCACTAGAATGATATCCTTCGAGTAATGTTCAGGATTGTAATCCAAGTAATCATTTCCACTCCGAATCTCTACCCTATTTTTCATCATTTCAGGGTGTATAAATAAACCGTCTAGCATTCTTCCATTTGCGATCCTAAAAACAATCAAGAGACTTAAAAGTATCCAGATATTAGCCATCCTCGACGACGAATGAGCAAGTAAGACCGAAGTTATTGAACAAAGGTTTTATACTTCGAGAGTGTTAATGTAATTGTAAACTCACGTATTTGTTTAAACAAATAACGATCTACATATTTAGTATAAGTGGAAATGTGGTAGCTATAATCGAAAGAGTAAACACAGTTCATCACGATATTATTGATCACATCCTTGTTTTTGATAAGGTAGAAGGTTTGAAGATATTACTATGATGAAATGAACATATTTATTTGATCTGAAAACAGTCAATGCAGAAAAATATCTAAATTGATTTTTATTACCTTAAAACTAGCGTTGAGAATGTCCGGAAATAATCCCGATTATTTCCAAAAGATTCGTTTCTTTCGGAAAAAAACAATGAAAGTTTCCACTTTAATTTTCAACTCAAAACCAATTTTAATAAACATTCATTTTCACAATACGAATGGCGAACGCGATATAATCGAGGAAAAGTCAATTGAATTAGACGGAAGGAGTGATAGTGACTGTGATTATTTATTTAAAAGCAATAAAAAATGTTTCATAAATTCAAAAAAAAATCAGACATCTTTAACGCTATTTAAAATTTAAAATAACATCGATTAGCGAGATCTTAGATTGTGCCTTACGACCCTGACTAAACCGACTTGAACGGTACCTACTGGCAATAGTATCTTGTGCTAAGAAACCCGCAAAAATATATGACACGCTCTTATATGTCAGTAGAAATAAGATTGTGTCAGTTATTTTAGCGGAGTTCATACCGCAAGATACTATTGCCGTTGACTGTCCTAATTTGAATCGACCATCATGTATAGGTCCTTGAACCTTGAGTTGCCTGAACGATTTTGAACATCAAATAACAGATGAAGTTGCGATAAGGCCCCCTTTTAATGCGCAAACAAAACTGAACAGGAGACATTATTATTCCTAAAATATGACATTGATTTGTTGTTAGCTTAGTTTATCGCTGACTGGAATACAGTTGCCTATCAAATCAAAATAATAAAGTTAAAATCTAAACGTACATATTGTAAACATTATTCAGTGTTGACATTGTTGGCAAATATTAGTTTTTTGACAGTTCGACAATCCACAAGACAACTTATCTTAATCTTAAGATCAATGGATTTCAGACCTATTTGTTTGTACTTTTCTAACAATAAAGTAAAAGATAAACAAAAAATTCTTTCATTTAAAAAAACAATCAACGTAATGGTTTTGAATAACGTATAAAATTAAGCTTGTCTTACATTCGCTTGCACTCTCGATTCGTTTTAGATAAGTTCAGTCAGTCGAGTGTGTCTTGTATTTACAGCAATTTTATAAAAAAATCCTGCCAAGCTACCAAAAATGAAAATACCTGTATTTAGCCTTATTTTATTTATGGTAATCTCCTGTAATGCGTTTAATGAGTTGACTTTTTCTTTAGAGAGAGAGACAATGTGGAAAATTATGTTATCAGTTACTAAAAGTGACCAAACCATTTTTCTTGATATCGAAAATGAAAGTAGTACACTTTTCAAAAACAGTTTACTAAAAAGTATACATTATCACAATCATTCCGTTGTTTTAGTAAATGATGTGCTAGAGATATCTACCGACAAAATGGTGCCATTAGAAACGAACCCTAATGTCGTCTTTACTACAAAATATCTAAATACAGATATATTCGATAGTCCAGTGCTGGGGTCAATGCTGAAATCCCATTGGTCAGCGTTATTTATCATAGTAACTTCTGACGATCTGTTGTACAATTGTGACAACGGAAATTTTAATGAAATGGCTTACAAAACTATTGAAGATTTTCTTAATGTGTTGTGGTACAAACGTCGCATCATGTATGTTTACTTAAATTTACCATACGTCTGTCCGAATAAATATGTCGTTTATAATGGCACGAAACCGACTGACGGAGAATTATACAACAGAACAATAGAACTGGTTAGAGAAGAACAGTTAAAAGAAGTAAATATGCGAATGACTTCTAGGATGCTTACTCGAAACTATCCGCTTAGAGGTAGTATATTTTACCGGTTCCCCACCGCTATTCAGGATTGCAATGGTACTGATATATATATAAAAACAACTCAGGAATCCAGCGGCGGGTTTTGTGGGTTGGACGGACTGGTGATGTCAGATTTAGTGAGACACTTTCAATTCAATCTGTCGTTGCCAACCCTGTCCGGTCCGGACTCAAACAAGTACGGATATCAGCGGCCAGATGGGATCATAACTGGCAGCTTGGGAAACATCGTGAGAAGAGACGTGGACATATCTTTCAACTCGAGGTTTATGGTGACGTATATCACAGGAATCCAGCCATACGCATACATATACCACGTTGCCAGTGACGCCCTTTGTTTCGTTTTGTACCAACCGGACGAGGAACCGCTTTGGTTGTACCCAATTCACTCATTTTCCTTGGAACAATGGTTCTTAATTCTTACCTGCTTCATCACAATTGGAATTCTCATGTGGATATTCTCACGAATCAGAAATACAATTAATAATAGTACGAAAACTACTAAACTACTTACTTACATATTGGACTCCGTAAATGCTGGCCTGTTTGGCTTCTTTTTTAAACCAAAACGGGACTTACTTCTATTGAGAGGTAGCTGCTTGTTCGCATCAATTGTGATTCTCGCAGAATATCAGGTAAGTCCGCTTCAATAATGATAGTTGTCAAACTTGATCTTCTATCATCTGCAGCTGTGAAATAGTTATTTGTTTTACTAGGAAGCAAAGTGATTGTTTAACTCTCGTGCAAATATTGAAATCCGAGGAAACGAAAGATTCCAGAATTTGAACCACGAGCGCAGCGAGTGGTTCATAAAATGGAATCTTGAGCGATGCGAGGGTTTTATTTTAAGGCACGAGAGTTGCTTGAGTGCGTTGAGTTGCACTAGCTTTGCTGCCGAGTGGCACAACATTTTTCACCACACTAAAGCGAGGAAACATGCGAAATAAAACTCAAACATAACAAATTAGAAGGTATTTATTTGCAAGTCCTCAACTTCCAAAAAATAAACAAATCAGCTTTAGTCTATCCAGCAGATTAAAAAAAAATACTTTAACCTCTAGAGATTAAAACGGGTGCCTGTCGTGTCGCATAACGCCGATTGTCCTAAAATTTTTTGGCCGAGAATGTTTGGCATAATGTTACATGGCATACTACTTGTTTAGCCTACTTCATTTTGCGCATACACGTTTAAAATACCTACACCATATTTATTCTAATATTGATTACTCGAACGTCAAATGACCTAAAGCATAATAATCCTAATGTTCATTGAAATAAATATTGTTTTCCCTACTACTCGAACTGTCAATTTTCACTGCGCCTACTTTTATCATGTCCGAAATTTCATTCAAAAAGGCATTTTAATAACAACATGCAAAACATTTTAACGACAGGGTGAATGGTTAAAAAAATGTTCAAGTAATAAACCAGGGTAAAACCGACGTGGATTGGTTAGGTTTCGAAGCTAGGGCGGAGTGAATGGAGTAGTATTTAAATACCTAAGTATTTTTAATCAATTGTTTACACATACTCATACTTACAAAGCCAAAAAAAAGGGGGGAAGGGGGGGCGAAGCCCCCCACCAGGGGGGCTCGGGGGGCGAAGCCCCCCGCATTAAAAAAGAAATAATCTGAACCTCCCCTACCTTAACCTGGATAGGTTCGTTAGGTACCTTTTATCCCTTAGAGCGGAAATAGAAGCCCCGCAGCGGGGCTTCGTCGACCGGTTCCCAGGTCAAAATTGCTAACTTAAATTCTTTGGACAACAGGGCGAATTATTTAGTAATAGTTGAGTATAAGGAATAAAAAAATATTTTTAAAGTTAGTTAAAGGTAGGTAATCACTTTTAGTACATTAAATAGTAGGAACATCACCATTATACACAATAATTTTTCGATACATATACATTAGACACAAAAATCATCAGGACAAACAATAATTAGGAACAACCAAGTTAGGATTAACAATTTCGGCATAACAAAAATATGCGCAACAATGTTTATGCCATTCATTTTTCGGCGTAAAGTTGTTATGCGACAAATTTTTCGAAATAAAAACATTATGCCACCCGATATAGACCCATAGTCTATCCAGAAGATGAAAAAAAATTACTTTAACCTCTAGAGATTAAACCCATTTTTGCGCTCTGAAATTGAAGGACAAACAGCGTGTTTACGAGCAGTGTGGTGAAAAATACTTTATATAAGCTTGTTTTCTAGGGATACGTGAACTACATATTTACAACCCGCGTCCAATATCGTGCATTGCACAGCCTGGCAGAACTCGCCGCATCGGGAACCGTGATCCAAACATCTCCCTCCATATATCCGTTAATAAACGAGTCTATCAACCACGTGGGGGAAGTTCTTCTGTCTCGGACCATAGTATTGGACAATACGGATTCCTTCGACTATGTTGTGCACCATTCGAATTCTGCGACTTTGGACAGACAGACTGATGCCATAATGTTGATCTTAATGATGTACACAGACAGGGACGGCAAGCCGATATTATATGTTATGAATGATTGCTTCCGCTTCTTCTATTTGTCGTATATTTCAAATATGGGTAAGTTTATAATTCTACTTTTGATCTAAATTTGGTAATAGATTAATACATTCACCTTCACCCCCAGTACTGTTTCACGAAATACTAATACTATACCGATCGATATTATCATAAAAAACACCTATGCCAGTGACACTTATGTTTGACCAGAAAGATTGTACTCCTATGTCACTGACACAACACCTACTGTGTCAAAAATGTACGTATTTCTACGCCACTGGCATAGGAATAAGAATTCCATTAATAGTGGCATAGGAATTATTTTAGTCACATATGCGAGTCACTGGCATACTTAGCAGTCAGATTTTTTTGATCACGCTGTGTCACCAGCGTGTTAATATCAATCTTGCTTCCTGCCCAAAAAAAATGTAGACAACCCATTACGGGTAATTTACTAGATATTATGCCATTTTCTTTACAGAATTCCCGTTCATCTCAATCCTTCGCGTGTTCATGATGCGTCTCGTGGAAACCGGGCTGCCAGCGATGTACTACGCCTGGACCAGCAGAGCCCTAGGCCTCCAGGTGACTCTGCCCAGCCTCTACTCGGAGCCCCGGCCCGCGGTAAAGATACATATGCAACAGCAGGTTATAGCATTCAGTGTGCTGCTGGTGGGTTACACCGTGTCAGTGACAGTGCTGGTAGTCGAGATTTGGTTGGCCAGACGGCGGACGTATCCTTTTATTCACTGAACTATTTAGCCTGGTTTTTCCTTTAACCTTTTGAACGCCAAGAACCAACACGAGCATTCCATAAAAACGTCACGTACGGACACAGTCATTTCAATACTTTTGAGAAATAAAATGAGGTAACCGAGTATGGTCATAATAATAAAATATAAAGGTTGACAGTGTTTCTTAGCAGCGAACATATTTTATTAGGGTAGCTACCATAGCGTCACGTACGGACAAAAAGTAGACGTTTTCATGGAATGCTCCAACAGTGGTGTTATGTTGTCATGCCTACCATGCCAGCAACCACTAAAGTGGTCATCGAGTATGGTGTCAAAGTAACTGTCTTACTGACAGATAAGCTTTATTTTCGTTGTTCTTTAATAGATACTGGCGTGTATGTCACATTTTGATGCGAGAGGGAAAGGCGTTTAAAAGGTTAATGTAAAGGAAGCTTATGAATTGAGGCTTTATTTGGTATAGAAGATTTGGAACATTGTAAATGTAATTTGCTGGGTGTGACAAACAATCTTTGTTAGAGGTTCCATTATTAACAAGCTCCGTAATTTTTGTTTTAAGAAGTTAATATTTATTAACAAAAATATAGCTCCGTAATTTTCATGCCAATGACATCACGCTGCATAAAGGATGATTTTAAATAGTTAAAATTAAAAATTATAAAAACCGACTTCAACCGATTTCTCAAAGATCCCCGATTTGTTTCCATCATTGGTTTCCTAAAATCCTACTTTCTGAATGCAAATTCTTGTAAATGAATGAAAATTACCAAAAGCGCCATACATGTACCTATAACATTTGAAGAGATCCCTCGATTTCTCCAGGATCCCATCATCAGACTCCAACTTGGTGCCAATGGGACCATCTCGGGGTAATACACGTTCGATCACAAAAAGAAATTTTAAAAACGGTTCACTATTCTCGGAGATATCAGGTAACATACATACAACAAAAAAAAAACTCCTCTTTTTTTTGAAGTCGGTTAAAAATTGGGATTGATAGAGAATCAAAAGTAGTAACTTATTTGTCATGTCATTTTTATTTCCAAAATATATAATCTTAACAATGAGGTGATAACAAAATGTGAGGAACATTACAAATGACTTCAACCCTAACACCCCTCTAAAATAAACCAACAAACAAGTAATTGAACACTACTTTCTAAATAAAGATATATCACAATTAATATATGATAATACATTGAGCATTTAGGTAAAAAATCGTATTACTAAATGGTAAACCAATATATTGTCATCTAGAACTATCTAACTTATATTACATTTTAATAAGTATATGATATTATGATATACATAAAGACTATATTTATAATATTTTAACAAGAGCAGTGCATACATATTGAAATATTTTAATTTCCGTAAAATAGTTAAAGACATTTGTTTACATAAATAAAATTGAAATGCATTTTAAATCATTTTAGTTTGATAACAAATATTCTTCCCCGTATTTCCTGTCTTGAAAATGTGTAGTCGCAAAGAAGATAATTTAAAAATGATAAATTTATAGGCTATGTGAAAATTCATATACATCCAATAACTTTAATTAAAGCCTTTAATACAAGAATAAGTCTCTTAATTTAAAAAGAGGAGCCTAAACATCATTTTCGTGAAATGCACCCCTTATCATCAATTCATTTAATACAGACTTATCTTTAACCCTTTATTAGTGTTACAAAATGATACGAGTATTTACATGATTAACTTTGGTGTCATTGTATTTAGAATTTGGTGTGTAAGTACTACTTATTACTATATATGTATTTTACTAGGGGCTTGTTTCTCAAGACCTTGTAATTTGTAATAGATTTTTTTTTCAACACTATTAATTAGATAGGGACTGCCACACGTAATTTAAGATACATGATTTTAAGAAATAGGCCCCAGTTGAACCCTGGCATATTTTACGCATTATTATTATATAGTATATTGGAATCGTCACTACTTTTAAGTATTTTGTGCAACAAGTACCCATCTGAAATGGAACTACTTATACAATTCGGCATATATACACAACAACAATACAGTTGATGAAGAAAAATATATATTTACATAGACTTCGAATGGCAATAAAGAAAACTACATACTGTATAAATGAGCCAGTTATGAGAAAAGACGCCGTTTTAAATGTCGACCAACGTACCAATCAGGTAAAACAATTCTACATTATGTATATTTTTATCAATAGTCTTTACTAACCATAAAGTATTCGTGCTTTTCAAACTTCCGATTTCAGTTATAGAATATTTCATTTCATAGACCATATTGCAATCATTTTAATATATTTAATCAATCCACCACCACGCGCTGTAACATTAAAAATAAAAAATAAAAATATAATAATAGTAAACAATTTTTGATTAAAACTTTACTTACTCATTGAACGAAATATCATATCAATAACAAGTAACTATCCACAAGTAAAGTTTTGTGCTGCTTCTTGTAACTCTTAAAATTTGGTTTCAAGCCTATGTTTGTGTAAAACAATTAAGTTATTTGTAGTGTATAATGCAATAATTAGGTTTAGTTAATTTCAACACATAGGTATTTTTAAACTACTTAATTAAACATACATTTTATGTATTACAACGAAAACGAGTTACAAAATGTATTTGTCTTATGTTGGGCAAGAATATATTATCACTATCAGGAATAACAGAGGTCGATAATAGATTTTATTTATATTTTCATTTACACTTAAAAGTTTATTGCACAGCCTGTGGAACAAGAATAATACAAACCGTACTTGAACAAAAAGCTCTAAAAGTCAGTTTCACATTAAAATAAGTTACAATGGATACATGTCATGTGATTTTCGTAAATATAAAATAAACTTTAGGATCGTGGAAAATGGCGAGATTACTTTGTGCCTTGAGCGACACCAACTAACCATCAAACATCTAAACTAGCAAGCCGATATGTATCGTTTGGCACTTTCGGTCTTATTGACATATGTAATGAATGTAATGATAAGACCGAAAGGGACAAACAATGCTTATCGTCTAGCTAAGTTAGGAGACGTTTATGAATAACGGGTGAAAGTCATATCATGTTCGACGTTAAATTATATTTGAATGTTGATGCATGCCCCGATTTATTTATGGTAGCGTTTTCTTATGATTGTTAAGCGTTTACCGTTTATCGTGCTATCCGGCACCCTCGCACTTGCATACTTGTTAGAACGTGCCGGCAGCGACGACAAACGATAAACGCGGTACCATAATAAGCCGATTGTCTGCCGTCTGGTCGATTCACAAGACTTGGCTCAAATGGAAGAAATTAAATTAATGATATCCATCATTCTATGTATGCGGATCTGTCATACCAACTTGTACCTACATTCAGTTTAACAACCTAGAGACACTGTGTGATCCATTCGTGTCAACTCCTTGGAATCGACCTGAGGCCTATTTATCTAAAGCTTGTAACTTGTAACACAAGCGGAATTATACATTGTATATTTAATGATGTTAAAAAACACTTCCGCTTGTATTAGTAATTTACAAACTCATCAGAAAAGGCTCCCAGTACAAGCGCCGAAACAATTAAGTGACCATTCGGGACCATTATTAGGTGCGAACTTAGCAAACGTTTAAAAAATTAAAGATGGTATTGAATATTGATAAATAAAAAAAAATCACAAAAGACTTGCTTAATATTAAAAGGAACTAGTAGTACACATTTGTATTATTCTTATAACCTCAAAACACTTACACGCTACGTACAAAATGATAAATCAATGACACCTTACCAGAAAGCTTAGCCGCATATACTACACTTATATTAAAGATATAATACTAGTACAACAATGAGGTTAAAATTTCCTAGCTAGCGCTCACAGTTCAGCTTGCAAGCTATATCTGGGTGCTTAGACAAGTTGCCAATCGCTAACGCTTAATCGTCAATCGTAAACGAAAGGCAGCTAACTGTCTTTGCCGCACCAATATGAAAGAGTGATAGAAAGGGAAAACTACGATACGCCACTAAGCGTTAGCGATTGGCAACTTGGCTAAACATCCTAATAATATGAGAACGTAATATTTGTACTGCAAGTAGTACAGTGAGTTCTGTGTATAGTTTATTGCTCAATTCGAAGGGTGTCTACAAGTCATGCCACAGAATAAATTTATAAGAGTTGAAGTGTCACTGTAGGCTTAATCCAAAATAAAATTTAACTGTATTTTTAGGCATCATTCATGAATGTTTGTAACGTAAAAAGCACGTGCATGTGTCATATACCTTTAACAAACCGAGAGCAGCGTGGTAAAACCAGATAAGTCGAGATTTTATTTCATTGAAAAAAAACCTGACGTAAGTAACATATAGTTCGTATTTCAAAAACCGGTTCGCTCGAGTTATCGGGTTTGACCACCCAACCCTCGAAACGATGGTCAATATGGGTAAGTGTAATATACCAGGGTAAATGTAACTTTCCATTACATCCCAGATTTATAATTAGGAGTCGGAACTATGGGTGCAAAACTTTAACAAAACTTGTCAAGTGGACATGAAAGTGAACATACATCTATAAAATAGACACATCTACACGCCAAACATTGTAAGTTCAAGATTGCGAGATAGGGGATACAGATTTTTCAATAATAATAGTCTTTTCTTGGCTAAAGTGTTCCCATGTGTCAATTTTCAAGTTCTGTTCAAGTTTAGCACCCATAGTTCTGAGCCCTATTTATAATTCTTCTGGTATTGCCTCTGAGATTAAATAAATAAATAAATATCTTGGGACATCTTACACAAATCAACCTAGTTCCACGGTAAGCTCAATTAAGGCTTGTGATGTGGGTACTACGCGACGATATATATAATAGATAGATACATCTAGATACTTAAATACATAGACAGCCATGACCAAGGAACAAATATTTGTGATAAATAAATACACAAATAATGCCCTCGCCGGGATTCGAACCTGGAACCTCCAGCTTCGTAGGCAGGGTCACTACCAACTAGGCTACGGAGGCTGACAAAAGATTATCACGATTTTATCACACTAACTTTATTGAGCTCGACTTGCGAGGCACCCTCCGAATGAGCTAAACATTACCATCAACCAATCTAATAAAGTCTGGGCAAGATATATATCACCTACTTATTGGCAAGCACGCAATGAGCAAAACTAACAAGCATATAAGCCACCGCTATTTGTACTTACCGTTCTTTCTAGAAGCCACCTTGAAACTGTTTTGTGGCGTGACGGAGCTACTACTGGAATCCGACACTGTTGATAGACTCTGTGAGGATTTGTGAGCCGTGTACCAACCGCACATTCGTTTGACGGCGTCCTCCCAGCGGGAGAATGTGATGTCGTAAGCCTTTTTGACTTGAGGACGGGGATTGAACACGCAGGCGACTTGCCGTAATGATTTCAGCTCCGCTTTAGATTTCCAAATACCTGCAATGATGGAAGATAGTGCTATTCGTAAAATACATATATGTAGATTATACATTATACATTATATGTAATCATACCTACAATATATATTTTGTAAATTTTAATGTTGATGCGGCTTTTTAAAGTAATACAAATATAAATGAATAGTAATATAAATGAAACCGTATGAAGAAATTGCCAATATGAAGCTAAAGCAGCACTAGGAAAACTAGTGGAAGTAGATAATCGTTATTCATTTGGCAATGTTTCATAAGAACAACGCTAAAGATGCCGTTTCAAATTTTTATAGTTTTGGTCGGATCGTGTGGAAAACTCTAATCTTTCGATCCCACGTGATCGTTTTTTTTGTAATTTTTAGACATATTCATAAGAGAGAAATGGACAAACAATATTTAGCGGCTTGGTAAGTTAGGAGACGTTAATGAATAAGACAAACAGGAACCAATCCACGCGAATTTGTCATTTTAAAGATTGACTCGTTTGTTTTGATTTAAAGTGTTAATTAAAATGACAAATTCGTGTGGTTTGGTTCCTGTTTGCAGAACTACGTCCAGTTGATAGGTATGTGTTACCTAGTTGCAATCCAACGACGTGTGCGCAGCCTAGGGACGACATTTCCGTATGCACGGGCCGCTCCACTCGCAGCCCGGTCAGGTCTGACACCAGTTGCGCGATGAAATCGTTGTTAGATACACCGCCATCCACTCTGCAATAGTACATTGTGCGTCAAGGGATATACCGGACGGAATACTAATTCGAGTCATAAAAGCCCTCCGCCTAACGGCGTCGGGCTTCTAACACTCTTGTTAGTAATTCCGTACTTACCTACCGTGATGCATACAATGTTTTTCATCACACTTGCCGACAAAAAAATAAGTTTTAAGACATAATAGTATTAAATGACGTACTAACATTTCTATTACTCCCTAGGGAATATCACTTTTCTATTACTCCCGCTACGCGTGCAAGCAATGGCGCGCTTAGACAGCAAGTGTGATGAAAATGTGTGTTACTCGTTAGTTCAAAGCTTTTGATTGTAGGCGAATAACAAGTTATAAGTAAATTCACCAAAGCTGGCACGAATGGATTGAGTAAGTGACAGAAAGTATAGGTAGTTCCACGAAAGTTGAGGTCACGCACATAACGTGTCATGTAAACACAAAGGGAATTTTAAATTACTGTCCTTTTTTCGTACTGACAGCAAATCAAATAGCATCTGTAGGATTGACGAACTTTGTTCAACAGATTTACTTCAAATTTTGACGCAAGTCACAATTAATTAATTCACTAAATTGTTTGCAATTTTATTAGTACTTTATTTAGATGTGTGTGTTATATTTCACCTCAACTCTGGACTTTGGTGAAACTACATATATTACAAGTTACAAGCTTTTGAGAAATAGGCATCTGATGGCGACTGTATACGTTTAATTTACCCTTTTTTTAACAATATCCTCCTGTCGGCAATCAAATTTGTCAGTGAATTTTGAAGTAATAGTGTAGGAAATATAATTTATTTTGTTTGAGAACCTTTTAATAGGTCTCTGATAAATATAATTACCTGATAATATTGAATTCGTAGTTATTCTCCTCCCGCACGCAGTAAAATAGCTGCGCTATCCGAAACGCGAGGGACTCTAGAACTGCCCTAACTAAATGTGCTTTTGTAGTCGAAGGCTTCATGCCGACGAATCCTGACGCTGCAGAGCCGTCGTTGTATGGTGCCTGAAAAAATGGGACCTACATTAACCCTGGCTATAAAAAAACAAGTCATCAAACTATAGATACATAATTAGTATATTTTCTAGCAGGAACGATTGACAAATCTAAACATCGACATAATGCGTTATCAGTCTTGTAGTAGTTGATAAATAAATTTAATAAATAAATAATGCGCAGTAACTTAGAGATGAGAGCAACTTGCAGGACACTTCTGGGTTAGATTGGCTCAGGACCGAGATGAGTGGCGTACTAGAAGAGAGGCCTATGCTCAATAGTGGGCGATAAATGGCTGAATTTATGATGATGATGAACTTAGAGATAAACTAAAAGAAACAAACCATATTCAAAACGATACATTATTTTTCTTATACCTTGTATTTTGTACCCATTAAAAGAACAAAGACTAATAAGAAACACTCTAACGCTATAGTTAATAATTCAGATGAAGTATTAGACATTTAAAAATAATATGGGTCCTGTATTTCTTGGTTACCTGATTTTACGAAGTTAGTATCTTTATGAGAATAGGGTGTACGCATCGATAACAGTTATGTCGATGTTCGATTTAGTCAATCTCTCGATCCTTCTAGAAAAATATCTAGGTATAATCATCATACTATTTCAGTCCACTACTGGACGTAGGCCTCTTACCTATGCGTACGGACGCACTAGGATATTTTCCATAATCGCCACGCCGGGCAAGCGGGCTGGCGATCGCAGTTAGTATACACTATGATGATTAGGGGTCGGAACTATGGCAACCCACACATTGTAAGATGATGATTCCGAGATAGGGAATAAAATTGGATACAGATTTTTCAATAATATTCGCCGGTATTGGATACAGATTTTTCAATATATTGCATTTTTAGGTTTGAATGTTATTTACAACTAAGGATAATATAAGGATAATATATAACCTTGAAACAATTCATCCTTTGAAACACGTCCTCATAAGTTTCAGAACGACCAGGGTTGCTTTTCAATAAGCCTAAAACAGGCAGAAGTCTCTTTCTGACACTTGAGGTAAGATAGAGACAGAGAGTAACCTCTGTGCTTTAATTCACAATAAGAATAAATGTAAGTGTACGCGATTAGGTCTTGATAGTTGAAATATAACTTGAATCTAACATAAAATAATAAGTAGTGTTAATTCTTACCCCTAATCCACTAAATGCAGGTATGAAGTAGACTCCATCGGAGTCCGAAACTGATTCAGCGATACTCGCGGAATCCTGCGGATTGTCAAAAAGACCTGGAAATAAAAAATCTGGGAATAATATCAAAAATTTAACAAAATAGTTGCAAAAATCAACCTTAACATATGTATCATGTGTATACAGGGTGCTCGCGAGGAACCTGCAAGATTTTAATGCTGAATTCCTGAGCATATTTAGAGTATTTAATGTTATATAAAATTTCCTGGATTCGGCTTGGTTCCAGAGATAATTAACCTTTTTTCGGAAAAAGTTTTTCGACGTAACTCCTCATAAAACTTATTTTTGATTGCAATGCTACCACAATGTGTTTTAATATTACCACACCTTTTGCCTGACAATCAAAAAATAAAAATAGACTTGACGAAAAAACCTGTCACTAAAAACACATTTAAAAAAATTATTTTAACAAATTGTTGTTTTGATAAAAAGTATTGGAAATGTTAAAAAGTATTCAGAAAGTCTAAAAAAAAGTCTCTTGTTTTTTGTGGAATTTGACATTAGGTCTCATAATATTTTTTGTTTATTTTGATGTCTAGAATGCATAGTTAAAATCTTGCGGTTTCCTCGCGAGCACCCTGTATAGACGGTAGACTGTATACTTCCACGACGCAAAATCAGAACACAGCTTTTCAGTACAGATGGCGCTTTTTTACGCGCTAGTGCGAGAAGTGGTTCATTTTAAGTCAGGTCGAAATCTTCGGCGAGCCATATGTACCTACTGAAAAACGTCGTACGATACACGTGCGAAAATTATAAAAATATATATACGAAATTCGTAACGCGTGTCAATTTCTCCCTTCGGTTGTGCTTTAATTTACCTCCACTCGTTTCGAACTGCGATTTTTTCGCACTTGTATCGTAATGTACTAATTGTACTATTATGTTGACGGTATAAAAGCGAAAAAGGCGTCGATCAGCTCTTATCGGGTCAGCTTTAGATTTCTCGCTCTTATGCCGTCAGCATAAAGCTTTTTACGACCGAATTAAGCCGATTCCACGTCAATATGTTGGCAATATTTTTTACTTTAAAAAAAAATCCCACTGAGTTTCTTACTGGTTCTTCTGAGGTTAGGTAGTACCGGTAGTAGTTTTTTTTTATTGGCTATTGTGTCAGACGATAAAAACATGCTTATTAATAGGCTTACTTGAATAAATAATTATTTATGTTTGATTTTTTAATGAATTCTTAATAAGCAGAAACAAAGCGTTTATGATGATTGCTTTGGGGAGAACCTCACAGTCCTCACACTGTATAAGAAGTACAGTCAAGTGCAAAAATAAGTATCGAAAGAATCCGCTCATAAATATGTTACGACGTTCTTATTACATAGAATTAGAGTGCAATGGGACATATTTTTGAACATTTTTGTGTACACCTTATTTTGTCTTTGACTGTACATGTGTGATTTTGTATAGATAATTTAAGAATTAACTACCTACAACGATTTTCAACTTTTAAGTTTGTGGTAGGGCTACTCACACGATCTTATTTGTGAGGCCCTAACAGAGTTTTATACTCGTAAATAAAGGTAATCGTTGTACAATATAATATTACAAGTTATTGTACTGAGAGCAGTAATAAAAATAAACATGTTTGCGCAGCAACAAGAAGCTAGTCACGCGTACCTACTCGCTTTCTGCACTTTGTTCGGCAAACAATGTTGTTGTCGATTGTTTTGACGCCGGGTACTCGGGGACGCTTTATTTACAGTTCGTAACTGTTCTAGAAAGTTGACCGGCATGTGATAAAGTTTGCAACAAAGTGCAATTCAAACAGGATTCATAGTTTGAAAATTCTATTTTGTCATATTGCATGCACTAGTTAAAAATTTTAGTGTTTCACAAAACAGCGTAGAAAAGAAGGATATATTGATTTAAACTTTCACGATTATCACTCATATTTAAAAGACAAACGGGTCTTAATCGACCTGAGTCTGCCTGCGACCACAAGTGTAACGTCATGCCCGAAACGTCAGGATATAATTAAACGTAAGTTTACACGATTAAGACCCGTTTGTCTTTAAATATGAAATGAAGGATGTCTGCACATTTGAAGATGGAAGCTGTAACAAGTTGCAATCCTCAAACATCTGTTCATCCCCGAGTCTCAAGTCACAGTTACTTACTTGAATTCAGTGTTTATGCTAAAGGTCTATTAGTACCCTATTACTAACCTATGGAATGCAACCGCTGCCAGTTCTAAATTCAGAGCCTATACTTGATGGAAGCTATAATGTTAAAATATTGCGACCCGCCACGGCATACAGCGCTTCATCCCATAAATAATTACTTACTTACCTAAGTTCTGAGCCCACTTGATGATAGAAGCCGTGTCATTATTGGATTCCTCGGCAGAGTACACGAGTTCGTCCCCTAGCCTCCAGCCCACGATTGGGTACAAGCCAGCCACGTTAGCATGAGGCACGCTGCCCGTATTGATGTTAAAGGTCTATTATGTCGCATCATTCAGGTACCAGCAGCTTAGTAACCTACCTTCTGAACCTACTTGATGATAGAAGCCATATGTTACAATAAGGCAACTCTGCGCGGTACACAACACCTCATCGCCTAGTCTCAATAACAGCTACTTACCTAAGTTCTGCGCACATTTGATGATAGAAGCCATCTTAGAATAATGCAACCCTGCGCGGTACACAACTCATCTAGTGTCAATAACAGCTACTTACCTAAGTTCTGAGCCCATTTGATGATAGAAGCCGTGTCATTATTGGATCCCTCGGCAGAGTACACGAGTTCGTCCCCTAGCCTCCAGCCCACGATAGGGTACAAGCCAGCCACGTTGGCATGAGGCACGCTGCCCGTGTCGATGTTAAAGGTCTATTATGTCGCATCATTCAGGTACTAGCAGCTTAGTAACCCACCTTCTGAGCCTACTTGATGATAGAAGTCATGTTAGAATAATGCAACCCTGCGCGGTACACAACTCATATAGTGTCAATAACAGCTACTTATCTAAGTTCTGAGCCCACTTGATGATAGAAGCAGTGTCATTATTGGATCCCTCGGCAGAGTACACGAGTTCGTCCCCTAGCCTCCAGCCCACGATTGGGAACAAGCCAGCCACGTTGGCATGAGGTACGCTTCCCGTGTTGATGTTAAAGGTCTATTATGTCGCATCATTCAGGTACCAGCAGCTTAGTAACCTACCTTCTGAGCCTACTTGATGATAGAAGCCATGTTACAATAAGGCAACCCTGCGCGGTACACAACTCATCTAGTGTCAAAAACAGCTACTTACCTAAGTTCTGAGCCCATTTGATGATAGAAGCCGTATCATTATTGGATCCCTCGGCAGAGTACACGAGTTCGTCCCCTAGCCGCCAGCCCACGATTGGGTACAAGCCAGCCACGTTGGCATGAGGCACGCTGCCCGTGTCGACGTTAAAGGTCTATTATGTCGTATCATTCAGGTACCAGCAGCTTAGTAACCTACCATCTGTGCCTACTTGATGATAGAAGCCATGTTACAATAATGCAACCCTGCGCGGTACACAACTCATCTAGTGTCAATAACAGCTACTTACCTAAGTTCTGAGCCCACTTGATGATAGAAGCCGTATCATTATTGGATCCCTCGGCAGAGTACACGAGTTCGTCCCCTAGCCTCCAGCCCACGATTGGGTACAAGCCAGCCACGTTGGCATGAGGCACGCTGCCCGTATTGATGTTAAAGGTCTATTATGTCGTATCGTTCAGGTACCAGCAGCTTAGTAATCTACCTTCTGAGCCTACTGATGATAGAAGCCATGTTAGAATAATGCAACCCTGCGCGGTACACACAACATCTCTAGTGGCAATAAGAGCTACTTACCTAAGTTCTGAGCCCACTTGATGATAGAAGCTGTGTCATTATTGGATCCCTCGGCAGAGTACACGAGTTCGTCCCCTAGCCGCCAGCCCACGATTGGGTACAAGCCAGCCACGTTGGCATGAGGCACGCTGCCCGTGTCGACGTTAAAGGTCTATTATGTCGTATCATTCAGGTACCAGCAGCTTAGTAACCTACCATCTGTGCCTACTTGATGATAGAAGCCATGTTACAATAATGCAACCCTGCGCGGTACACAACTCATCTAGTGTCAATAACAGCTACTTACCTAAGTTCTGAGCCCATTTGATGATAGAAGCCGTGTCATAATTGGATCCCTCGGCAGAGTACACGAGTTCGTCCCCTAGCCTCCAGCCCACGATTGGGTACAAGCCAGCCACGTTGGCATGAGGTACGCTGCCCGTGTCGACGTTAAAGGTCTATTATGTCGCATCATTCAGGTACCAGCAGCTTTGTAACCTACCTTCTGAGACTACTTGATGATAAAAGCCATGTTAGAATAAGGCAACCCTGCGCGGTACACAACTCATCTAGTGTCAATAACCGCTACTTACCTAAGTTCTGAGCCCATTTGATGATAGAAGCCGTGTCATTATTGGATCCCTCAGCGGAATACACCAGTTCGTCCCCTAATCGCCAGCCTACGATAGGGTACAAGCCAGCCACGTTGGCATGAGGCACGCTGCCCGTATTGATATTGAAGAAGGTCCCCGTGCCCATTGTTAGCTTTACGTCGCCGACGTCGAAGCAGCAGGAACCCCACATTGAGGCTGTTTGGTCGGCCATCTGTGAAAATGTGTGTCTAGAGTGTTCGTTGCGGTTATGAAATTTGTAGGATTCCATAGCCAACATATTGGGTTTGCTACTGACATATTACAAAAAAAAAGTTTATCAAGTCGTCAAAATTGGCCAAGGTAGTGCACTATGAAACATTTTATAAGAGCGACAGCATCCAAACGGTAACGTTATGTCTGTCGTCAGGTAATAGGGATACTAGGATTACCTACTTAGTCGTGGCGTAATATTTGTCCGCTGCGCCGTATCCACAGATCATACTTACAGTATGTCACCACCCCGACTCTTCCCGTGGGTGTTGTAAGAGGGATTTAAGTGTCACTGACATTTACTGAAGATTGATGATTGGAGCAGCGTCCTCAAATTGGACACACTACTGTGTTTGTCAAGCCGCTTGCCCAGCGGCGATTATGGGAATTACCTCATAACGCGGCCATATGCAAATGCATAAGTAATAGGAGAGGCGTATGTGCAGCAGTGGACCGTAATAGGTTCATCCATAGATATAACACGGTAGTTGTGAGGGTGTTGGTTTTCAAATATATAAGTAGTTATACAGGGTAATCAATCCAAACGGGTCAGTATGTAGGTTTCGGAAACCAATGTTTGTAACTTCCCCATACAAACTCAAAGCGCCAGCATCGGCACTGAAGTATTGAAAAATAAAACTTCATTGTTTAAAAACAATGCATTATATAAGTTTTAGATATCACGTTTCTTAGTAAGTAACATTTACTATTTAAGAGCTATGCAACCGATATTCAAAAGAAAATAACGAAATTTTATTTTTCAAAAAGTGCAGGTTCGATTCCTGGGCAGGTTCGAGTACGCGTATTTTTGAAAATATATGAATGCAGTTTTTCTTTTTACTAAAATCGATCTCATGGTTCCTAAAACAAGATTTCGCTATCTGTTATGGTTTCCAGGTTTCCAAAACCTCCATACTGACCCATTTGGATTGATCAGCCTGTATACTTAACAAAACACGGTTTCAAAGAGTCTAATACCATCTAAGACTATTCACAGAATTTCCTGGAAAGTAAAAGTCACATTACAAAAAGTCAATTTCATAGATAATGATCTAATATTGTACTCACACAACTTATGATAGGTATCGCATGCCCCCACACGTCAGGTGTCGTGGTCCCAAAGTGCTTTCCCGCTGTATCGACGATACTGGGCAACACACTGCGCGGTATTTTGAAGAGAGATAACGCCCAACCTCCCCATTCCATGCAGAAGGGATCGAAGAAACCAGTGGCTGAAGCCGATGATACGTCAGTCACGTGGACCTTGCCTCCTGTTCGATAAACAAAGGATAAGAAGTTGTACGTTAGGTTGATGGTCAGTAGCGCAACCGAGTTTTTGACTGGCGACCACGCACAAACCCGCTATTGTGTATTAATGGCGGTAAATAAGAAATTGTGAACAAGGGAGAGGGCAATGGAGGCACTTACAACTTTTAATCTGCAACTGGAGTTAAAAAGTTGTAACTGTTTGATACTTTTTCTGGTACTATGGGGCAGTGAGATGGCAGCACTATGTTGTAAGGTAGGTCTAACGAACTGTCAAAATAAATACGCGACTAATTTTCTATCTATGTATTGGTTTATTTATTTTTAAAAACCATAACTTTAGGAATATTGTTTTCTAAAAAAAAAAATAAAAAAACAGTTCCAAGTCAATCTCCATGAAAAAAACAAAGTTTTTAATACCAGTGACTATGCGCCCCTGTTTTAGAACTCAATCTTCAGTTCAGCGACCGTTTTCTAGTCGTAATCCATTACATCAATAAACTTCCAGTTACAATAGAATTTATATATTTTATGTTCAGTGCCTATGAATCTGACAGCTGCTTGGACCTCACGTCTACGTAGCTCTGTCTGGTGGCATAAAAATATGGAAAACCTTCATTGACACCGCAACTGTCAAAATACTTCAAGTTATTTTTTTTATATGTTGTGCTTGCTTGTGGCCAGGGCGTTCATGTGTAGGAAAATAATTATAAAATTAAAACAAATACCCGATTAAAGAAAAATCCTTAAGACATATCCGATTTGGAGTAATTATGAATATAAAATAAGCTGCTTTATTAAATTGTACCTACCCTATTTATGAAGCATTTAATTTTTAATTTGTCTTTGAGCGGCATTGTGTATTAGTTTTTTGTTGTATTGTTAACTCTGATTGTTAAAATACAACAACAGCAAAAAAACTTGTTTTGCCCATTGGCATGTCTTTGCGAACGCTATTATCGCCAAGCAACGAACGAGTCAATCAGCCCAGTCAAGGACAATTCTGCATCAAGTCGAGGAACTAATAAAATATCATAATGCCACAGCATAAACAAGTAAAACCAGTATTTCGAATGGTGTCGAAGTCACGGCAAAAGTTCGCGAAGTATACATTAAGGTTTAAGGCCACTTGAGTTACTTACCTATACATAGAATCCAAACTAATGAAGTTTCCCCTCACTAGCTCGGAAAACTGTTTTTTATCCTTATTTTTGACAGATACTCGTAACAATACGTAAAATGCTCATAAGAGTCGTTTCACATTAATTAAAATAAATAAATAGTTTCAGAATTTAGTAAAAAAATACACAACTTTATTTAATTTGCTTGTTTTACTTTCTATGTTGAATATTAGTTTCCTCGCTACGCTACAATGAGGAGAAATGTTTTTTGGTGGTAAAGTCGTGTAGGTAAAAAATATAGAAATCATAATTAAATAGTAAAGTTTATTTACCTGTTAGTTTGTGCAGTAGCCAAGTGTCAAGGGTCCCAAACATGACGTCATCCTTCTTAACAGCCTCTTTCAGCGGCGCGATGTTCTGTAGGGCCCAACTTAGCCTTAACGTCGTCTGAAAACACATGGACATTTTATTTGTCTAGATTATCATCATCATCTTCATTTCAGCCATTTATCGCCCACTGCTGAGCATAGGCCTCTCATCTAGTACGCCAAATCTCTATTTTTCTACGCATCGAACCTACTTTAATATGTTTGGTTTAAAGTTCGAAAAAAAATGTATTTGGTTCGATTTCCGGGTGAAGCAAGTAGTTTTTTTTAAACTTTGTATGCAGTTCTATTTGCCTTTAAAAATAACATAAAGTCTTCTTTCAGCTAAATATCCTCTCTAGAATATTGGTACTTCCCTTCATGTCCCATAGTCATGGGGCGCCCTGTAGACAAACAAATCTATAGAGTTCACCGGGGCGGGCCACCCCCATTGGTATAGGTAGAAGGCTGTATCGTTCAGTGTTTGCTTCTGAATATGTATATAACACTAATAAGATCTCGATTTCGACAGCTTTGCACAAAGCGACGGCATTATGTGAATCTTTTGAATGTGTATATGAGATTAAATGGACTAACAGCAATAGATTCGACATTGCAAAGAGTTAAAGTTAAATCGTCGTTGCTAGAACTTGCGATCAATGTAAACAAAACTTGTATACAAAATGTGTTTGATTTCTAATCTACGTCATTGAACACAGCTAAATACATGTGTTATTCAAAGACTGCCTTCACAGCAATCCGTCCTACATGCTTCGTCTGTTTGGCCGATCTGTGTAAAATGTGCATGCACTCCACAATGACTCCGGGCTGTATTCGATTATAATACAGGTCACAGCGACCATTGTGCATTGTCGTAATTCTAAAGTTGAACTATCAATGGCTTTTCGCATGATCATGCGCAGTGACAGCGTTCTTTAAGCAATTCGCAAGTAAGGATACTCAATAATATGCATAGGTACCTAGGGCGACATAGGTTTTTCATTCCATGCTTGTATAATGGTAGCCATGAACGAACGAAATTACTTGTACCGGCTTAGAAGTGTAGACTTGCACAAAATACAAATTAGAAATTTGCGCAAGTATCTTCCAGTACACGTTACAGAGGTGAAATATAATATCGGGAATTTACTACTGGTTTCTTTTTTTTACTATGATATTTAGGATATTATCGATCCTTACAGAGATTTATCAAAACAGCAATACTGTTATTAGTGTGTGCGAAATAATATCAGGACAAAATGTGTAAAAAAAAAACCTGATACGAGTACCTACAAAGTTTCTTGTTTGTATAGTGATTAGTAGCAATTTATTTTTAGCGCTTTGTCGTGTACAATATTAGCAAGAGACTGCTAATCTCGTATTATATATTCATATTAAAACAATATGGCGTACCTATAGCACCTATATTTATCTGAACAAAGGTGTTAAAGGTTGTATATAATTTACGACATTAACATACAAATGAATACACAAACATTGTATCAACAAAATATCAAGACGAGTAGGTACTTCAGGTCGAACAAAAGCTATTAACACTCGTTAATCAATGATAAATCCATAGATATATCTAACCCTTCAGTTTAACTAAAATAAATTCGAGATACTGCTTACACTGCCTACTGTCGCGGCCACGACATTGGTCTAACGCCGCGGACACGACATTGGTCTAAAGGCCCGGCCACGACATTGGTCTAAAGGCGAATCTAAAAGCGAATCCATAAGGCGACCGGCTTAGCGGAAAACCATACGTGCGAGAGGGAGTACCCATATCGGCATCCCGCTCCAACTCATGGATTCGCTCGCCGCTGATCGCCTTAGACCAATGTCGTGGCCGGGCCTTAAGATCGACAATGTCCGCAAAGTACCTAAAATAATGTAAAATTTACCTATTTGGAACCTGCATAGCTCCAGCAATAATATTTGAAACATTTAGTAAAAACATTCCATTTGTCGCTTGGTACATAGGACGCCTAGATGCTAAATTCGTATAAACGTACGAGCAATTATATCCATAACCATCTACTACTACATATTTCTGACGTCCATCGTGCCCTTTGGATCTGCGGTCGCCACAACGCAGCCCATAATTGTTATTTATAAATAAATTACTCCAGCATCCTTTTTTCATTCACACAATATTGAGCTTTAACAACTTCAGTCGAGGTTTCATTTTCGAAGCAAACGTCATTTATCATTAGCACGAGATAATTGGATGTCTTAAACAAGAACCTTAATTACATATTACGAAATAGGTATCTTATCTTACACAATAATAAACAAGTTGAAAACGCAAAATAAATAAACCTATTTATTCTGCGTTTGTTTAATGTTGTTGCCTATATATCAAAGGGCCCACAAATGAGTACTAAAAGCGTGCTTAGGTAGGTAATTCGTATAAAGATACACGCAAAAATGGTCCTTGTGGTAAAGTTTGTTTGAAAGCGTCACAACCAGGTTTTCAGTACTGAATAAACGTTTTTAACCATAGTTAAAATATAACTAACTGCCAAAACTAACTTAAGAATCATAATATTAATCATATCGTCGGCTGACAACCAAAAACTCACTATTTAAACTGTCACTACTACTCTTAGCAACCTCTTATGTCAGTATTGAATCAGAACTGAGATACGGTCTCTATTTCAAGTAGGTATTTTTTACTTAGTG